>BSBM01000358.1:7115000-7397500 GCA_027924585.1 Larix kaempferi | reverse complement strand
AAGCCACACAAGTACACACAAAGAGCTACATCCTAAAAAAAAAACAAAGTTCATTGATTATGTTAAGACCATGATCATGTTGAGGACTAACGCTCAACCTAGTAATTCTAGGGCTTGGCTGACTTCCTTAATTAAAAATAAAATAAAATTAATATAAATAAATATGGAAAAATAGCGCTGCACTAGAACGGTCTGTTATATACGACTGCATATAATTTTTTTCACAAAATTCCACCATTGGCGTACCAAACTAGGGAACTAACGCAAACATATCTATTATGTTTTCTTAAAAAAATAGCATACCAACCTTAGGAGAACCCCAGTTTTTGGGAGTTATACTTAATTTCCATAAATAATATTTATATATTTCGAAAGGTAATCTAATTGTCTACGTTTCATCTTCTTGCGCCATATTCCAAAAAGTTGTGTAGGTAGCTCTAATATTGTTTTTTGACGTTCAAGTTTCTATTTTTCCAGGAGTCCATTGCGACTAACACGTCATGAGTGGCCATCATTAGCTTGCACCAGCCCATCTTTTAGCCAAAATCCATACATGTTCATGTCCCCCTTACCCTTAAAAAATTTTAAAACCTATAAAAACTACATCCCAATGCAAAATGTTCAAATCCCAAACAAAAGAAATGAACCATAATCCCATTAATCTCTAGACTTAATATATAGCAACTAGAGGTACCGCAAGATTTCCGAAAAAATCAGTAACACTACAAATTTATATTGAGCACCAATTAACCAAAATTAGAATAGATTCAATAAAAAAGCAAAAACTATACCAAATTGACACCATATTCTCAATGCAAACTTTTCAAAATTCCAAACCCAAGAATTCTGAATCAAAATACTCATAAATCTGAAGGCATAAACGCACACATAACACTAAACAACTAGAGTCATCTCACTTTTCCAACTCCAACTCTACCAACTCCAATTTCCCGATGGTTTTGTTTTGAACACTCGAAAAGGTAGTTTTCTAGGTTAGAAGAGTTGACAGTATGGAAACATTTGTGTCTCTGGACAAGTTGTTGGCATACATATGTGTGAAGCTGATGGGTATATGGGGTTGGAATAGTGCACAAAACTGAGACTTCTAAGTGTTAGTGAATGCTCCAAGTTCGAAGAGCCGCCAACTATGGAAACATTGGCATCTTTGGAATGGTTTTGGTTAAACAAATGTGTGAAATTGACGAACATCCTTGGGCCATCATTCTCAAGGCCTTGAGACACCTACATATTAGGGAAATTTTTAGGGGCGAAATTTTGCCAATTGGCTTTTTTTCAAAAACTAAATTCCTATTTGGTCATTTTTAGACTCTAATATCGCCTATATTTAAATAAAATATTTTTTTTATCATAATATTTGCCAAAATTTACAAGTTTTAGTAGTAAATTGTATGTTTCATATTTAATATTCTCCTACCAATCTATATTTATGTTTTTTTCAATCCAAAATAATCGCCTAGAATACTATACTTAAGTATACTTTTATAATCCTTAAAAATACCCTGCTACATATTTCTCAAAACAACTTAATGTCACTGACATCCTCAATCATAGGATAATGATACACTCAAGAGGCCATTTTTGGTTGGTGGATACCGCCTCTTTTACCTCAAATGGCTATAATATTCCTTTAGGGCTTGAGGATTAGGTGTCCTCTGCTGACAACATCCAAGGCCCTAAGGCCCAAAACCTAGATGCATAGTGCCATGGATACCTCTACAAAGTCATGCATGATGTCTTAATGCATTGTTTAGGTCTCTAAATTCCCTAGTAATTAATTTAGGGACAAACACATAGTCTTCTTTGTTGAGATATTGTAACTTCAAAGAATATTATAATTGTACTTTATTATTCCGGAGATGTTTCATTCCTCCGTAAAGATCTTATTGTATATCCGGAGATGTTTATTCCTCCGTCGGAATGTGGTAACTTGGGTTATTAGACTTCCCTAGTGGGGGTCGGCCCTGTATATGTTATGTGGGTCAAAGGGTTATTAGACCACCCTAGAGGGGTCGGCCCAATCAGTTGTAGTGGGGTATTTAACCCATTGGTTAAATACGAGCCTACGTGTACTTGTGTAAAATATATGTCAGTGTAGTGTATAAATAGAGGAGGTGTGTTCCTCATTTGATACATACACTCACTTGAGGATAGCACACTTGTGGAGGAGAGGTATGCTATTGTGGAGGAGGAGATCATGTCTCAGGGTTTCATCTTTGTATATTGCTGGTCATCTATATTGAGGAAGCTTTGCTGGGTTTTCTACCCCATGAGGGTTTCCTAGGATAAATCTGTGTCTCTTGTGTTTATGCTATGCTTGTTGTTTCTTAAGTGATCCTGTATATGCTATTATTGTGAAATGGAATGTAATGCTGCTATTTTCTATATTAGCATATCAAATCTTAACATGGTATCAGAGCTAACCTGAAGGAAGGCAAGGTATGGCACTTACGACACTTGCTTTACTTATGACAATTTGAAGGTTAGGGTTTTTCATAGCAAAAACGAGTCATCGTGGAACTTTAGCCATAAATACATTTTGCGAAGGTTCAGGATCTGAAAAGTTTACAGGTCGAATATAACATCCCCAGGTACCTTGTGTCCAAAGGGCACCCTCAGATTCGTTGTACTTTGTGAGTTATGATCAGTACAAGTTAGGGTTTCTGTCTCTTCCAGATCTCAGTCAAAATCAGGTGACCTTGGAAAAAAGGTCATAACTTGGGATAGGAAGCTCCAAATGAAATTTCGTAAAAATTGACAGGTAGTACACAGACTGTACTATCTTAGAAAACTTTTTCAGAGGCCGAAGGTGAACTAGTGACACGTGGAACGCCGTACAAGTGCGCTCTCCTGTTTTATCCCATAAACAGGTCACGTTGCGACACTTGGCATAACTCTCTCTCAGAGAGTCCAATTGAGGTCAGACCTATCAGGATGGAAAGATAACAGGTCAAGCTATCTCAGAAAAAGTTTTTAGAGGCCGAATTTCAAACAGTGACACGTGGCATTTCGTACAAGTTCGCTCTCCTGTTTTATCCCATAAACAGGTCATGTTGCGACACTTGGCATAACTCTCTCTCAGAAAACCCAATTGAGGTCAGACCTGTCAGGATGGAAAGATGACAGGTCAGGCTACTGTAGAAAAAGGGTTTCAGACCCTGTGGAGCAAAAATTTCAGAGTTATAGCAGAAACAATCAGGTGCATATTTCTGTCAAAACAGAATTATTTTTGGAGCACCTTTATTCATGGCTTCCGGAATTTAGGGTTTCGGAGAAAGTTAGAATTTTTGGAATCGGAGTCCACGGCTGAATGCTACTCAGGAAAATCGAAATTTAGAGACCAAGATCGAATTTTTTGGTTGGGTGGAAGACTGGGCTTGATCAAACCCCAGTTCGGGATTTTGATCGGAAAGATGGAAAATTAGGGCTTCAGCAAAAGTTGGAATTTTTGAAGTCTGTAAACACGGCTGGAAGCTCCTAAGAAAAATAAGAGTTTAGAGCCTTGGATCTAACCTTTTGTTTGGGTAGAAGGGTGGGCTTCATCAAACCCTAGTTCGGGATCCTGTCCAGAAGATCCAGAAGTTTCAAAGGCAATTTGAGGGGTCAAATTTTGGAAATTCCAAAATTGAAGCATGCTAGTTTGATCAGCTCAGCAGGACATATTCTTTCATCCATTCAGAAGTATGAAAGTCAAAGATTGAATTTTTAGGGTTTCTCTAGCAAACCTTAATCAAGCTCCAGATCAAGTTTCAGGGGGAGTTGAGGCTAAGGCCTTACATAAGAAGACTACAAGAAGTCTCGACAGGTATGACTTAAGGAGGCTCAGGTATGTCTTGAAATCTAATTCTTGATTAAGTTCACGACGTGTTTGTCTTCATATTATTTATTAGTACAATCTTGATTAATGTTAGAATTGTCTTATCACCCTAGTAACAATATGAATGCATGTGAATGATCAAAGACATTCATTTATTAGGGCTATATGATTGTACTAATGCATTATGATGTTTTGTGAGGTTGATGTTGTCTGCTAACAAGATACAGGTACATCACAAAAGACAAATCAAGTTCCATGACCATGACATCATGAAGACAAAGACTCATCCATAATCTTTGTTCTACTTACGAGGTATGTATGACTTTGTTATATTATGCTTAACCTATGAGACATGCAGGTTCTAGCTCAGGATCTCTAAATCATTGAAGAGATTGTTTAGGTATGTTGTACATAACTAAACAGGTATACTAATCCAGGTATGTTCTCCTATGTCATGTTAGAATCTTACCTTGTATTGGGATCCCTTATATAAGTATACTTGGCATGATTAGATATTCTTATTCATAAAGTTAGTAATCAAGGGATTATGCATATTATGTCTTTTATCTTGATTGATGATATGCATAAGTACAAGAAGTCTTCCCTGAAATCTTGAATACTAATGTTTATTAACTATAATCATGACTATACATTTTCAAGATTATTTAGAACTATAATGTTTTGATAACATTTAGAACATACTAATGGGTGTATGTTTGTGTATGAGATCATGAGGATGACACTTGAACATGCACAGTGGTACAGAATGAATAGAAGTTCAAAAGACATACATAAGATCAAGCGGGAGGCAACCACACAAACATAAAAGATAAGTATTTGAGTTGTTATTTGAAATAGTAAATGATATTGCCTGTAATAGGTTGTATGCATATTTGTATTCCTAGAATATATGATGCTGAGTGTAAACATTCATAGAGCATTGAACAGTATACTACTAATATGCATATGATTGGTAAGTTGGACAAACATTCCATTGTTGCTTGTCTAGAATGAAACCTCTTTGCTGACATGCTGAGAGCTGTGCACACTCTCGATAGTATGTTCTGGTAGAGATGGAAGGCATCTAGATAGCCACTGTATGCATACAGGATATGGGAAAGTGTTGTGCCAAAGTATTGGTCAAAATAGTTGCATAACTATGTAAATGATATCTGTATGCATAATAGGTTATCATGTCAATATGATTTGATGATTATGAAGTATTACTAATCATGTACTTAATTTTGATTTGTAGGAAAGATCATGATGAATGATGAACACTGAACAAGCGATGGATGTTAAAAAAAAAAAAAAAAAAGGATTTTCAAATCAAACACACTATAGAAGGCTTGTGGCTAGAAGATTCTCTTAGAAAGAAGAAGAGAATCATGATGAGATGTTTGCTCCAAGTGGCTAGATAAGACCATTCGCTTAATGGTGTAATTAAAGAAGAAGTGTGAATCAGGTTCTGTATGGGTTCCCAGGATCGATAGTAATTAATGAGGATACATGTGAGGATTGCATCATCCTTGGACTTTCAGTCCTAAAGAGAGCCGTAGACGTAAGGTCTCCGAGAATGAAGTCCTCGATGGACTTGAGGGGATTGGATCATCCCTGGAATTTCAGTCCTAAAGAGAGCCGTAGACGTGAGGTCTCCGAGAATGAAGTCCTTGGTGGACTTGAGGGGATTGGATCATCCTTGGAATTTCAGTCCTAAAGAGAGCCATAGACGTAAGGTCTCCGAGAATGAAGTCCTCGGTGGACTTGAGGGGATTGGATCATCCCTGGACTTTCAGTCCTAAAGAGAGCCGTAGACGTATGTCTTCGTGAATGAAGTTCTTGGTGAACATGTGAGGGGATTGGATCATCCCTGGACTTCAGTCCGAAAGAAGAGCCGTAGACGTATGTCTTCGTGAATGAAGTTCTTGGTGAACATGTGAGGGGATTGGATCATCCTTGGACTTCAGTCCGAAAGAAGAGCCGTAGACATATGTCTTCGATAATGAAGTCCTTGATGGACGGTTGAGGATTAAGTCATCCTTGGACGTAGGTCCTAAATGCACGGTTGAGGATTAAGTCATCCTTGGACGTGGTCCTAAATGTATGGTGGAGGATTAAGTCATCCTTGGACGTGGTCCTAAATGTACGGTGGAGGATTAAGTCATCCTTGGACGTGGTCCTAAATGTACGGTGGAGGATTAAGTCATCCTTGGACGTGGTCCTAAATGTACGGTTGTGGATTAAATCATCCTTGGACAGTAAATCCAGTAATTCCGAAAGGAAGGATAGTCCTAAATGAATTGAGTGGATTAAATCATCCTTGGACAGTAAATCCAGTAATTCTGAAAGGAAGGATAGTCCTAAATGAATTGAGTGGATTAAATCATCCTTGGACAGTAAATCCAGTAATTCCAAAAGGAAGGATAGTCCTAAATGAGATTGAGAGGACTAATCATCCTGTAAATAGATTGGGATTGCCTCGTCCCTAGACATGGTGAGATGTCTTAAAGTGATAAGGACTAATCATCCTATAAATAGATTGGGATCGCCTCATCCCTAGACATGGTGAGATGTCTTAAAGTGATAAGGACTGATCATCCTGTAAATAGATTGGGATTGCCTCGTCCCTAGACATGGTAAGATGTCTTAAAGTGATAAGGACTAATCATCCTGTAAATAGATTGGGTTTGCCTCATCCCCAGACATGGTGAGGTGTCTTAAAGTGATAAGGATTGATCATCCTGTAAGTTGATCTGGATTGCATCATCCATAGATATGAGAGTTGTCTTAAATCAAGAGGGACTAATCATCCCGTAAGCATATCAGGATTGTATCATCCTTGGACCTATGTCCTAAAGTGAGAGGGATTGATCATCCCGTAATTGGATCTTGTGTGTTGCAGGGTATGCTGCTATTGTGTATACTTGTATTGATGAGGATACTTGTATTGATGATATGTATACTTGTATTGATGAGGATACTTGTATTGATGATGTGTATACTTGTATTGATGAGGATACTTGTATTGATGATGTGTATACTTGTATTGATGAGGATACTTGTATTGATGATGTGTATACTTGTATTGATGAGGATACTTGTATTGATGATGTGTATACTTGTATTGATGATGTTGTTGATCGTGATGATCTAGATGACGATGTTGTTGATCGTGATGATCTAGATGACGATGTTGTTGATCGTGATGATCTAGATGACGATGCTGCTGATCGTGATGATCTAGATGACGATGATGCTGATCGTGTGATGATGATGCTGATGATCATGTGATGACGATGCTGATGATCGTGTGATGACAATGTTGATGATCATGTGATGACAATGCTGATGATCGTGTGATGACGATGCTGATGATCGTGTGATGATGATGCTGATGATGATGCTGATGATCATGTGATGATGATGCTGATGATCGTGAGGATCCAGATGATGATGTTGTTGTAGCTGTTTGAGTACTGCAGAAGATAAAGACTCAGTACTGAAGATGTTGATGTTCCAGTATTGAAGATGTTCCAGTAACTGGTTGAGTTACTGATGATGTTGAGAAAGCTTCCAATGATTTATAGATGTATCATGTATGATGTTGATGACTCCTTGCTCGTGCAGATGCTGTTATAATATCCTTCTCGTTAAGGGGGAGTGTTGAGATATTGTAACTTCAAAGAATATTATAATTGTACTTTATTATTCCGGAGATGTTTCATTCCTCCGTAAAGATCTTATTGTATATCCGGAGATGTTTATTCCTCCGTCGGAATGTGGTAACTTGGGTTATTAGACTTCCCTAGTGGGGGTCGGCCCTGTATTTGTTATGTGGGTCAAAGGGTTATTAGACCACCCTAGAGGGGTCGGCCCAATCAGTTGTAGTGGGGTATTTAACCCATTGGTTAAATACGAGCCTACGTGTACTTGTGTAAAATATATGTCAGTGTAGTGTATAAATAGAGGAGGTGTGTTCCTCATTTGATACATACACTCACTTGAGGATAGCACACTTGTGGAGGAGAGGTCTGCTATTGTGGAGGAGGAGATCATGTCTCAGGGTTTCATCTTTGTATATTGCTGGTCATCTATATTGAGGAAGCTTTGCTGGGTTTTCTACCCCATGAGGGTTTCCTAGGATAAATCTGTGTCTCTTGTGTTTATGCTATGCTTGTTGTTTCTTCAGTGATCCTGTATATGCTATTATTGTGAAATGGAATGTAATGCTGCTATTTTCTATATTAGCATATCAAATCTTAACATTCTTCGCTATAATATACTTTCCAAGGCCTAGACACATGTAGATATTACTCAAAAATATCTAATTGCATGAAAATCATCAATCATAAGAAGATGCTACCTTCATGAGGTCATATGTGGTTGGTTGAGGTATCCTTCTTATCTCTGGATGGATAGAAGATTCCTTTAGGGCTTAAGGATGAGTTATACTCCCTTAACCATGTCTAATGCCCCAAGTGTCAATGACTTGGATGCATAACACCATGGATAGTCTACGAATCCATGTGTGATTCTTAATGGATTTGGATGCCTAAATGGTTTATTTTGGGTTAAAGGAATGGTCCTATTCTATATAATGTCATTCCTAAGTCCTAAGATATGTGTGTATTTTTCAAAACCACCTAATGGCATTAGCATCCCCAAACATAGACCATTTATACCCTTAAGAGGCAATGTGTGGTTAGTGGAGGCAACCTTCTTAGCCATCGATGGCTATAAGCTTCCTTTAGAGCCCTATGTTCAAGTGTCTTCCACTGGCCATGTTAAGTCCTTAATGGCACAAGACCGATATACACAGTTCCATGGATAACCAGGTGCAAACTACAAATTCATGTATGGTTCTTTGAGACATTTTTCATGGATCTAGATGCCTCAACGATTTCTTTAGGACCAAAAGCATGGTATTCCTACCTAGAACTTCATTCCCAACACTCTAAGACATGTACATAATTCTCAAAACCACCTAATGGCATTGACATCCTCAATCATAGGACAATGATACCTCAAAAGGCCATGTGTTGTTGATAGAGACAACCTTCTTATCTCGATATGGCTAGAAGTTTCCTTTAGGGATGACCATGTCTAATCCCCCAAGTCCCCAAGACTTGGATACATAGTGTCATAGGCCAATGATACCCTCAATAGGCCATGTGTGGTTAGTGGAGGCAACCTTCTTAGCCTTGGGTGGATAAAATATTTATTTACGGCCCAAGGTTCATGTCTCTTGCACTAACCATGTCCAAGTCCTTAGGGCCCCAAGACCTAGATAAAAATCTCAATGGATACCCTTGCGGTGTCATGCGTGGTGCTTTGAGGCATTGTTCATGGCTTTAGATTCCTCAATGGTTTATTTAGGGTCAAAGGCATGGCCTTCTTCTATAGAGCATCACTCCCAAGGCCCTATTACACTTACATACTTCTCAAAACCACCTAATGGTGTTAATTTCCTCAATCATAGGCCAATGATACCCTCAAGAAGCCATGTGTGGTTTGTTGAGGTGATCTTCTTATCCTTGCATGGATAGAACATTCCTTTAGGGATATAGGTCCAAGTGCCATCCCTTCACCATGTCCAAGGCGTCAAGCACCCCATGACATGGATACATAGTGTCATGGATATACATGCAAGCTCATACATGGTGTTCCAGGAAATGTTTGTCACTCTTGATGCCTCAATCATTTCTTCATGGTCAAATGCATGGCATTTTACCTGAAACATCATTCCCAAGGCCATGAGACATGTACATACTACTCAAAACCACCTAATGGAAATGACATAATCAATAATAGGCCAATGATACCCTCAAGAGTCCATGTGTTGTTAGTAGAGGAAATCTTCTTATCCTTATATGGATAGAAGAATATTTTAGAGCTTGATATTCAGGTCGCCTCCACTAACCATGTCCAAGACCCCAAGGCCAGAAGACCTAGATACATAGTGCCATAGATACCCCTCTGAAGTAATAAATGGTGCATTTAGGTAGTTTTCTTGGCTTTAGATGCCTCAATGATTTTTTTAGGGTGAATGGTATGGTATTCTTCCTTGGAACATCATTCCCAAGGCCTTGAGACATGTGCATACTACTTAAAACCACCTAATAGTAACAACATCCTCAATCATAGGCCAATTATACAATTAGTAGGTTTTGTGTAGTTGGTGGAGGCAAATGTCTTACCCCTAGATGAATACAAGCTTCCTCTAGGGGTGATGGTTCAAGTATCCTCCATTAATCAAGTTGAAGGTGCCAAGGCGACAACACCTAGATACATAGTACAATGGATACCCTTGCGAAGTCATGCATTATGCTTTGAGGAATTATAATTCATGGATTTGGATGAATTAACGATTTATTTAGGGATAAAGGTATGGTCTTCTTCCCTAGAACATCACTCCCAAGGCGTTGCGACATGTACATACTACTCAAAACCACCTATTGACACCAACATACTCAATCATAGGCTAATGATACTCTTAAGAAGCTATGCATTGTTGGTCGAGGAAACCTTCTTAGCCCTGAATGGATTTGGATGCCATAATGGTTTCTTTAGGGATACAATCATGGTCATATTCCCTATAATGTCACTACCAAGGCCTTTGGACACCTACATAAGGCTCTTACTTTCCTGTTATGACTCTATTCAAGGCCTTGATATCCACACCACTATGCAAAAACCCTTGACTATGCCCACATATGACTATTATGTTAAATATTGACTTTAGAAGGTGTATGTTATGGTTAATGGCCTCGATTATTTACCATTACCTTAATAATATTCTATTAGGGTATACTTCTTTCAATTTCTTCCCCAACCATTTTATAAGATGCATCTCTAGTGCACAAAACCACACATTTCCACAAATATTCCACTTTAAGAATAATGATATCATATACATAGCATAATCTCCTATGTGATATTTTGAGTCATCACTCTTAGCCCGATATGACTTAAACCTTCCTTTACAGCCTAATTCCAATGATTCTTCCCACGACTATGTCATAGCTTCTCATATCTAGTGTAACTTATATGAAAACTCATATGTCAAGGATAGTGTTGGGAGTTCATGGGTTTGTTTTAAAGCTTACCTTAGGGTTTAAGGCCCAAGTTTCCTCCTATGAGATTATGCAAAAAAATAAGACCCATGTATGCTAGCAAAAGGGTTAGTGCAAGCTAATGAGGGTCACTTTTGGCGCATTAGATGCAATAGAAAACTAAAAAAGCAGGCATCCCTCAACTTACTTGGATTTTTTGAGCTACTTACGCAAAATATCTTGCATTGAGTAAAAAAGATGAAATGTAGGAAATTGAATCATGTTTCCGAATATATAACTTTTATGTATTGAAAATTTGCATAGCTATGTCAAGTTTCATTTTTCCTAACAGACACTTTTTATTTTTCAGGCAAATGATAAGGTATATGTTTTTGTGGGTTGAGCCTTTGAGGGCCTAAATGATGGAATCAAGCTACAAAAATCGGCATGCATGTAGAGAACACATTGAACTTGTGCACCATTATTTTTTGAAAATTAAATTAGTAATTTTATAATTTTTTTATAATTGTCTAAGTTATCAAACCTTGAAAATAGTACCTCTTTTGTGGGTAGAGCCTTTGAAGGTCTTAATGCAAAAATCTTGAAATGGGTTTTTCATAGAACGTGGAGGTTAGTGTCCTCTTGTGCACCATACAAGTTTTTTTTGAAATGATCGAGAATTGAAAAAGTTATGGAAGAAACACTAACAGTGTGTTTCACGAGTTAAGGAAGTAGGACATAAAAGAAATTGAAAGAAAATAGGAAAAATTAATATTTCAAAATAAAAGTTACATATTTGGAATCTGTAGAAAAAATGCTATTTGTGTCTAAGATTTCGTCAAAAATGACTGTGCGTAGCATATTGTAATGAGTGGCTAAGCACAGCCTTCTCCAGAAACTGGAAGAAATACCCAATTAGCTTTGGTTTTTCATTAACATATCACACGTTTGGAATTACCGAAACAAACTCCAAAGCATACACATAGGATTATTGTTGACATGCGAGCAAGTGACTCGGCTTGGTTTAGGCTCTACAAAACACAAGCGCATTCTGTTTAAATTCAAAAATATTGCCACGCTTTTATATGTACATAACGCGCTCTCGTTATATAACTATAGAACACGTACGTGTTATATAGTTCCAAAACACGCTCGCGTTATGTAAATCATAAAATACATGTTTAATACTTGAGAAAGAGGGGGTGTGGAAGACTCAAGGGAATTTTTGTTTAATATTTGAGAAGGGGTGTGGAAGGGTCAAGGAAATCTATGGTTAATATTTAATAGGGGTGGGAAAGGGTCAAGGGCTTAGAAGGATGTTGGAAGCTTGAGTGGGGAGAGATGAAGGGAATGAGAACATGATGGGCTACAGGGGGTGAAGGGAAGTGGAGATTGAGAGCACTGTTAGGAGTAGAATAGGTTCTGAAGAGGTATAGGGTTAGAAGTTGAAAGTGAGACTTGAGTGACAAGGGGGAATGGATGGAGGCAAGGAGGTTGTGAGAGAGAAATAAAGAATACAAGGGGGCAGGAGACATAGAGCGAGGGAGGGAGAGGGACAATGGGGAGGGATGGATTTAGAGCGAGTGAGAGATAGATGGGGATAGAATGAAATAAAGAGATAGGAAGGGAGGGACAGAAAGTGTTGGTGGGAGACATGCAGGGAGTGGTGGCGATGGAGAGAGAGAGAGAGATAGAGAGAGAGAGATAGAGAGAGAGAGAGAGAGGAGGGGGAAGGGGCATAAAGTGTGTGAGAGAGAGGGAGTGATGGAGAGATTGGGATAGGTTTAGGGAAAGATAACATGAGGGAGGGATAGAAGGTGAGAGAGAGACAGGTGATGAGAGAGGGAGGGAGAGAAGGTAGGGTGAGGGATGGAGGGAGAAAGGTGGAGATAGATATGGATAGAGGGGGGACGGGTTTGAGAATGGAAAGGGACATAACGTGTGTGTGTGTGTGTGTGTTTGAGAGAGAGAGAGAGGGAGAGAGATACTAGAGGGAGTTGTGAGCAACAAAGAAAGTGGGAGGTTGTGTGTGTGTGTGTGTGTGTGATAGGGAAGGAGGAATCAATGGGGTGGCAGGGACGAAGATGGTGTAAGGGAGAGAAAGCGACATAGAGGGAGGGAGGTAAAGGGAGTGAGGGACGTAACCAGGGACAGATCTAGAGAAAGAGATAGGGAGGGAGGGATACACGGTGAGATAGAGAAGGCAGGGGGGAGGGATAAAGGCACATAGGGTTTGTGATTAAGGGAGAACAAAGGGAGAGAGTTCTATAGGGACTTGCATATTTGCGAATATATACATAAGGTGGATACCCTCCTCTTCATCATCTTCAGCACCATCACCATCTTCATCATCATCACCATCATCATCATCATCAACATATTCATCATCATCATCTTCTTCATCCTTATCATCTTCATCATCATCTTCATCACCATCACCATCATCATGAACATCTTCATCACCATAAACATCTTCATCATCATTGTCATCTCCCCCTTCCTCATCAACATCTCCATCATCATCATCATCTTCATCATCATCATCATCATCATATTCATCATCATCTTCATCACCGACACCATCATCATCAACATCTTCATCATCATCACCATCATCATCATCATCATCAACATCTTCATCATCATTTTCATCTGTAGGTTCTCCATCAACATCTCCATCATCATCATATTCTTCATCATCATCATCTTCATGACCATCATCATCATCATCAACATCTTCATCATCATCACCATCATCATCATCATCATATTCCTCATCAAATCAACATCTCCATCATCATCATCATCATCTTCTAAACATCATCATGATCATCATCTAAACATCACCATCACCATCATCGTCAACATCTTCATCATCATCACCATTAGCATCATCATCAAAATCTTCATCATCATCACCATCACCATCATCATTGTCATCTCTAGGTTCCCCATCAACACAAAATATCCATCATCATCATCTTATTCATCATCATCATCTTCATCACCATCATCATCACCATCATCATCATCATCTTCCTCATCAGATCAACATCTCCATCATGTCACCATCATCTTCATCATCACCATTATCATCATCATCATCATCCGAACATCACCATCACCATCATCATCAACATCTTCATCATCATCACCATCATCTTCATCAACATCATCATCTTTATCATCTTCATGTGCATCATGATCATCTTCATTGTCATCACCCTCCTCCTCCTCATCATCTTTATCATCTTCATCTGCATCATGATCATCTTCATTGTCATCACCCTCCTCCCCATCATCATCTTGTGCACTTATGCACTTAGGGATTAATGTTTAGAAGAGGGTCTAAAGGCCTTTATGGGGGAGGGGCTTTAGGAACAAGGTAACATAGAGAGGGCAGGGGGGAGGGATAAAGGTGTAGAGGGTTAGTGATTAAGGGAGAAGAAGGGAGAGAGTGCTATAGGGAGGGATAATGACGAAGATAAAGAGAAGGTGGAGAGATGGAGAGTTGGGTGGTAGGGACATGGCTGGAGTAAGGGAGAGAAAGAAACATGAAAGAAACATGTAGGGAGGGATGTAGGTAGAATGAGGGATAGATATTTAGAAAGAGATAGGGGGTATCTAGGGATTATTGGGAGAGAGCTAGGGGGTATTAAACCATACAAAACATTTGTCCCCAGACTAAAAACATTTGTTTTGTATGTAACCATATATCATATTTGTTTTCTTTTGATTTTGTTCGTTGCCCTAGCCGTGCACCTAACCTATTTATTGCGCTTGACAATATCACGTACGCGTTTTTACACTTCATATCGCTCACACACGTTTTAGCTTTATATAACGCGTGCACGTTTTATAACTCTATAAACAGTGGACTGTCCCTGTCCGAGAGCAACTTCACTCTGTTCGAGCCAAAACAACACTCCCGCGATTTTGCAAACAACACGAGCCCACCATTATAAATTCTCACATTCTACACCATCTCCATCATTATTTTTTTTATGCAGGTGCAGCATTGAGGACATCTTTCATGGTTGCTCAGTGTGGTGTTGGGTTATATGGCCATATTTGAAGAAGATAATCAGCAAGCTTGAAGAATCTCCAATTGAATAACACCAAAGATAAGGTCTTTGAATGATTCATTTTTCCTATATTTGAGGAGCACACAAGATAAGATATCAAGCTTCAAGACCATTTCATGGTGATGGTGGATATACACAAGTGTACAAGAGAATCAAAGAGCCCAAAAAATTAATGATTTAACTTCCATTTGCTTATTATTGAAGAGCTTGTAATTGAGGAGGAACAAAAACAAACTATATTGAATTGATCATTGTGGTGATGGGGAATGCACGTAACCGAGTAAGCAAATCAGTAAGGAAGAAGAGACCTCAAGAAGTCATTGAAGAAGAGAAAGAAAAGAAAAGAATATACATGATGAATCGGAGGCTTTCTTTGGAAACTAATCCAAATCCAATTGTAGAGGATAGCATGGTTCATCCTATTAATCCATGGCAAGAGGGAACTTCAATCTCCACAATAGTTGTTGAACAAGCACCCCATGGAAGTAATAAAGAAGCAAAACGTAGGTGCTCATTAGGGGATGTTTCAATTCCCACTTCAAGTCAAAGTCATAAGTTACCATCTCACGATGAAGCTCATGAAGAAACACAAAATTTGCTATCCGGATGTGGTTATACAAGTGATGAAGTTAGAGAGGCGTTAGACATTTTTCCTACTGTTGAAGAAGAGAATGTTATCCAGACCATCGATGAGGATGTTGGACTTCCACAGACCATCGATGAGGATGTTGGACTTCCACCATCCAACTACCAGGAAGAGAGTGAAGGACACCAAGCTACTACTAAAACGCTAGAGCATCTTGGTGATGTGCTACATGGTAGAATTCCAACCCCCTTACCTCCATTAGCAAGCACACGTTGAAGAACTCCGAAGCGTATACAAGTTGATGAAAGTCTCATCAATTCCATTGAAGGTATGCTATCTAAATGTAGTATTGCTTATCAAACTCAACAGATACTTGATAAATATTTTGTTTCTAAATGTGATGGAGATAAATGTAGATTATTTTTATCATTGTTAAAATCTAGGAGCATGAATGTTGTCAGGAAAAAGTTAGGGATAAATAAGATAAAGAATTCTGAACCAAGTTCTCATATAGTTAAAAGCCTAGTAGATGCATTTGGTAAAATTGGTAAGAACACACATTCAAAGGACCGCAATGCTGCTCATTGTGTGTTGTCACAAGCAATTGCAAATAAGAACACCATGGTCCTTCGTATTCTCGGGCCTACATCTGAACTAGTTAATTTGAATGTAAAAAACCTCTGTAGGTATTCTATTATAAGAGAACATCTTGACACAACCGATCAGATAGATTTTTGGGCCTTTGTTGGTCGGTTGCCACATCGTGACATGAAGCTAGTTGATGCAGTAAAGGGACTAGTGCATAGTTTTTGGCATGATCACACAAGGCCTTCTTCAATCCGAAAGGATGTACTAAAACTGAGAAGGGGTTCAAAGGATCGTGAACCACATACTAATCATCTTCTTGATATAACACAGACAGAAGTTTACGAGAAATTTAGGATTGAGCATAGACAATTGAACTTGGGGCAAAGATCTTTTGAGACATGTAAGCCATGCTATGTTAGAATAAATACTCTTCGTAACACTTGTTGTTGTAGATACCATGTAGAATATGAATATTACTATGAAACATTTTTGTACATTCGTCATGTGTTGCATACGAACCATGTGCAGGATTGCTCCATGACAATACCACCGACTTCATCAAGAGAATTCATTCATAGCATCATGTGCAATAGGCCCGAGGGGAAAACATACTATGCAAAATCTTGTGTGGATGGAACATGCTCCAACTGTGCTGGAATGGCATTATTGAGCCAATGTATGCACGAGAATGGAGACAGTGAATTTGGGAAAATGGTTATAGACATGAAAAGTTTCAAATATATCAACTATGAAATAGTCCCAGGGAAAGAAATAAAAAAAATACAATTGGTGACATATTAGGTATGCATTTATATCTATAAAATTATGTTGTAACGGTTACATTTCAATCCTTACTTACAAAAAAAACTGACATTGAGATCATTTTGTGTCACCAGGTACAAGTTAGTGACTTCATCAAGGAATTTATTGAAAAGACACGTCAATATGTTCAGCATGTCCACGTGGCACAATGGCGGGATGAGAAGTTTAGAATATGCAGAGATACATTTCCCCTTGGTACTATACTTTCAGTTGTTGATTTTGCTGAGAACTACACTCTGCAACCTCAAAATGAGATCCAAAGTCAGTATTATCACTCTGAGCAAGTTTCCTTGATGGTCCATATCACATATATGCATGGCCCAAATAGCACTGAAGAGCAAAGAGAAATTCTGAAGGAATATCACTTCTACATAAGTGATGATAGGTGCCACGAATTCCACTATGTATGTCATTGCTTCATCATGTTCTATGATCACTTGAAGGGAACGGACATATAGATGGATCGACACTGGATTTGGTCTAATGGGTGTGCTAGTTAGTTCAAAAATGCACGCATATTTCAGTGGTTGTGTTCATTGCATAAAAACTACAAAGTGCCACATATGTGGAACTATTTTGAGACTGGGCATGGTAAAGGAGAGCATGATGGAGCTAGAGCATGTGTCAAAACAACCCTATGAAGAGAGGAATTGAAAGTATCTACAGAATCTACTATTCTAAATGCTCAATCTACAGTTGAGTGGTGCACGTCATTATTGGGAGAGGAATCAACTATGCGAGTAGAATCCACAAGAAAGAGACATGTGGAGAGATTTTTTTGGGAGGTGGTAGACATAGATCGTTCACATTCATGGGAATGCAAGACTGTGCCTGGGACTCGTGGCTTTCATTCGGTTTGAAGCTTTGATAATCCAGTATTTGAAATTTGGACCAGAAAACTCGCTTGTTTTTTCCCACCTTGTTGTGATGGTGACTGGGATGGGTGTGAATGATTGGATTGGGTTGATGGATGGGATCGCATATCACTTCCACTTGATCAGCATGCAATTATTGAGTTAACTCCATTGGAAGAAGACCAATCATCTATTTCTGCAAATTTTGATCATGTCTCGGACCTTGTAGAATCCGGTATGATGCATTTCCTTAACATTTTTTGTTTGTTTACGTAGTCTTCAAATGCACATTAATGGCATTGTATCGCACGCAAAATATTTTGATCATATACCTACAATCATATAATGCAAGGTACATATACACAGTGGTTTCCCCAAAAGATACTGAATGGGGTGGTGATTACTGGTTGGCACACTGTATAGATGGAAAGCAAACCCTCATTATGTCCATGACTAACGATGAAAACAACCAATTCCCAATTGGGTCTATGGTTGTTAAAGGTGAATACCAGACACGGGACAGCAATGCAAGAAAGAAGGGTGGATATGTTTACAGGGATTACAAACCAGGTGCAAGTGTGTATCACTTTACCAACTTAATCATTGGCACAAACCTCCAGGTACGAACAATTCCTAGCCAAAATACATCGAAGGTACGCTACTTCTTACCGAATACAGAGCACGAGAGACTAACGGAGACCATCAGTATAAGAGATGATCCAGAGGGCTTGGTTGTATGATAATAGGTGGGATCTAGCATGATGAGGTATGTTACATACTTTTAATACTATACTATTTATACTATTTGTAATTGAATATTGATATATGCTCAATTTTCACATGTATGTTTCATATGATTATGTCAATTTTGTGTTCTTTATATGCCAAATTTACGTTTACGTTGTTTATAAATATGCCAAAAATTCTCTTGTATGTCAAGTTTATGAATATGCCATTTTTTACATATGATCAGTAAACCCTAAAATTATATTATGTTCATCATGTTGGTTATTGGCTTCACCCAACAAAATTAATTCAATTGATGCTCACTATATTAAACAATACACTTATATTAAATTTAATTCATGTCTTGTTAAATATTTCATAATGAATTAGCTATTTGAGAGCACCACCTTAGACCAAGCCATCATCATCAACATCTTCATCATCATCACCATCATCATCATCACCATCATCATCATCATGAAAATCTTCATCATGGACCTACAAAACCCTAGTTTCCAAAATGGACCTGCAAGGTGGCACCTGGGCCACCGGACCGGAGGCAAGGGCCACCCCTAGCACTATCCAGACATCTAGAATCTAATGGATTCAACGGTTCGTCAATCTGAGGCATGGTCATCATTCTATGGCTCATTCCGTCTCGCATCCAAAAGGCCTTCAGGGACACCTACTGGATACTTGCCGGGGGCATAGAAATCCAACCATGCAACAAAAACGGGTTCTGGAAGTCCTACAAATGTGTCTAGGTAGATCCGGGCTGGGAACACTAGCCATATCCGCCTGGTCGATGATTTTCCAAAGTTGACCCCCGTGTGCAAAAATTGCACACTCCCACACTGAGCAAAACCCTAGTTTCCAAGATAAACATGCAAGGTGACACATGGGCCACCGGGCCGGAGGGGAGGGGCACCCCTAGCACTATCCCGGTGTGTTGAATCCAATGGAGTCGACGGTTCGTCGATCTGAGCCACGATCTTCATTCTATGGCTCGTCCCGTCTCGCTACCAGAAGGCCTTCAAGGACACCTGTTGGATACCTGTCGGGGGCATAGAACTCCAACCGTGCAACAAAAATGGGTTCCGGGGAGTCCTACAGGTATGTCTAGGCAGGTTCAAGTTGGGAACACTAGCCATACCCCGGTGAATGATTTTCCCAAGTTGACCCTCGTGTGCAAAAATTGCACACTCCCACACTGAGCAAAACCCTAGTTTACGAAATGAATGCACAATGAAGCCATTGGGCCATGGGGAGATGAGGGAGAGGCCCCCCTAGAGGTAATTGCATGCCAAGAGACCAATGGGGTCGACGGTTTGTCGGTTCGACGTCCGGTTTTCGAGTTATGTCGAGTTGCAAGCCGCATGAAAATGTTGTCTAGGGACACTTGGTGAATTTCCGTCTGGGAGCCAAAAAGAAAACGGAGCAGGAATATTGCATGCTGTTAGCTCCTGCAAGTATGTGTGGGCAATGCCGACATGGGAACACTACCAACACTGGCCCTGGGGAGGGTTTTGCAGAGTTGACCCACCAATGCGAGATTGCATGCAATAAAACTGAGCAAAAACCTAGTTTACGAAATGAATGCACAATGAAGCCACTGGGCCATGGGGAGACAAGGGAGAGGGCCCCCTAGTGGTAATCGCATGCCAGGAGACCAACGGAGTCGACGGTTCGTCGATCCGACCTCCGGTTTCCGAGTTATGTTGAGTTGCAAGTCGCATGAAAATGTCGTTCAGGGACACTCGGTGAATTTCCATCCGGGAGCCAAAAAGCAAACGGAGCAGCAAGATTGCGTGTCGTTGGCTCCTGCAAGTGTATGTGGGAAATGCCGACGTGGGAACACTGCCAACACTGGCTCGGGGGAGGGTTTTGCAGAGTTGACCCACCAATGCGAGATTGCATGCAATGAAACTGAGCAAAACCCTAGTTTACGAAATGAATGCACAATGAAGCCACTGGGCCATGGGGAGACGAGGGAGAGGGCCCCCTAGAGGTAATCGCATGCCAGGAGACCAACGGAGTTGACGGTTCGTCTGTCCGACATCCGGTTTCCGATTTATGTCGAGTTGCAAGTCGCATGAAAATGTCGTTCAGGGACACTTGGTGAATTTCTGCCCGGGAGCCAAAAAGCAAACGGAGCAGCAAGATTGCGTGTCGTTGGCTTCTACGAGTGTGTGTGGGAAATGCTAATGTGGGAACATTGCCAACACTCGCTCGGGGGAGGGTTTTGCAGAGTTGACCCACCAATGCGAGATTGCATGCAATGAAACTGAGCAAAACCTTAGTTTAGGAAATGAATGCACAATGAAGCCACTGGGCCATGGGGAGATGAGGGAGAGGGCCCCCTAGAGGTAATCGCATGCTAGGAGACCAACGGAGTCGATGGTTTGTCGGTCCGATGTCCGCTTTCTAGGCTATGTCAAGCTGCAAGTCACATGAAAATGTCGTTCAGGGACACTTGGTGAATTTCCATCCGGGAGCCAAAAAGCAAATGGAGCAGCAAGATTGTGTGTCGTTGGCTCCTGCAAGTGTGTGTGGGCAATGCCGATGTGGGAACACTGCCAACACTGGCTCGGGGGAGGGTTTTACAGAGTTGAGCCACCAATGCGAGATTGCATGCAATGAAACTGAGCAAAACCCTAGTTTACAAAATGAATGCACAATGAAGCCACTGGGCCATGGGGAGACGAAGGAGAGGGCCCCCTAGAGGTAATCGCACGCCAGGAGACCAACGGAGTCAACGGTTTGTCGGTTCGACATCCAGTTTCCAAGTTATGTTGAGTTGTAAGTCGCATGAAAATGTCGTTCAGCGACACTTGGTGAATTTCCGCCCGGGAGCCAAAAAGCAAACGGAGTAGCAAGATTGCGTGCCGTTGGCTCCTGTGGGTGTGTGTGGGAAATGCCGATGTGGGAACACTGCCAACACTGGATAGGGGGAGGGTTTTGCAGAGTTGACCCACCAATGCGAGATTGCATGCAATGAAACTGAGCAAAACCCTAGTTTACAAAATGAATGCACAATGAAGCCACTGGGCCATGGGGAGACGAGGGAGAGGGCCCCCTAGAGGTAATCGCACGCCAGGAGACCAACGGAGTCGACAGTTCGTCGGTTCAACGTTCATTTTCTAGGCTATGTCGAGCTGCAAGTCACATGAAAATGTTGTTCAGGGACAAGAGACAACATTTTATCGTGGGAAACCCTCACGGGGAAGAAAACCTAGCAACCTTTCTTAGAATAATTATATGTTTAGAAATCAAGTACAATGAAACTATGAACAAACCCTAACCCTGAAGGGTTTTACCACATGAAAAAACCTTAATGAAACATGACAACAAGATTACTTATCTACATGAAGATGCCCTCCAAGCCATAAGGATAACTAAGCATATCCTTCCCAACCAACATTAGAAGGCACTTTATTTCTCGAATCCCGAGGTAATGTTTGTTCCTTTCACAAATGTTGCTTTGAGCACTTGTATGTAGTTACTCATATGTAGTGTTGAATCTAATTGTACAATCAAATATTGGACGTTGATGAAATGTGTAGCATGTATTGCACTTAGTTTTATTAAATGACACTTGAACATTGACTTAACTTGTAATTTAATCATCCAAACAACATAGCTGTATAAAAACAACATTGCCCATCCTTTTGAAGAAACATTTCGTTCTCAATACCTTCTCAAAAATTTGTAGCTTAAAAATATTTCGTTTTCAACTTCTCAAACAACTCTGTGTGGTTCTTATTTTCAATAGTGTTCATTTTATGATTAAGACATGACAAAAAAAGATTTTTAAACCTTCCTTGACACGTTCTTATAAGTTATAACAATTAATTCTAATCTAAAAATGAAATCTAATATATTTAGTAGCCTACAGTGTACGTTGTGACTAACGACTACCTAATTCAGTGATTCCATTTCCAAACCTACCACCTTCTAAACCCAACTACTTCCGAGTGAATTGTCTTCTTTTTACCTAGAGCTTGCATCTATTTAACTGAATGACTTCCATCTTTTGTCGAGAAGAGTAGGGCTTTTTGAGAAGAATCTGAAGCTGAGGTGCAAGGTGCAAGCATAGGATTTATCAATGGAGAACGCTGACATATATTGCACCCCAGTTCAGTTGCGTGTAAAGGTAATAAGGTCTGTCATGGTGCCACCTTCCCGACCTTCTCCCAAAACCATCATCTATCTTTCCAATCTAGACAACCATCTCCTTGTAAGTACCATATTCGATACATTGCTTGTCTACAATAATGCCTCTCATCAGATTCATGCCGTAGCAAATCCGGTGAAGGTTATTCGGGATGCACTGTCACAAGTATTGTCTTACAATTACCCACTTGCAGGATGGGTAGGGAGAACTCACGACGGCTGTAAACTTCACATAGACTGCACTAGAGAGGGCGCTCTCTTTGTTGAATCTATCACTCATAACACGTTTTCAACAACTCTGGGAGAATTCGAGGAGCTGAAATCCTCGTTCGAGGAACTGCTCTTTCAGTTTCCGCTCACTGCAAAAGTCGAGGAAGTGTCCCCTCTCATTTTTCAGGTAAGATCCCCCTTTGCAATTGTTGCAGCTAACATCTTAAATATGCATTGGCTAATCACAACCCGTGTTTTATTTTGAAAAAAATAGGTCACACGCTTCCATTGCGGGATCTTTGTAGCGGGTGTGAGTTTCAACCATAGTTTGTGTGACGGATGAGGGGTGACCAGGTTTCTCGAGGGACTTGCAGAGATTGCGATAGGAGAGGTGAAGCTTTCGATTGAACCAGGAGGGTCGTGTGTATGTGAGGCGGCCTACTCCTAGAAAGACTCCAGCTGCCCACGACCATGGGCTTACTCATACCATGGCAATGTATATCCTTCAATGATATTTGTTGTTTAACTTGAAATCCATTGCATAAATCATTTTTGTTAATGTTTGAACTACATGTTTACTGCATCAGGAACCCGAGTTATCTACTCAAAACCTTGCATCGATGGTTGATGCAGCAGTCAGTGCTGCATCTGCAATGGCAACTGATCACACACAGGTATGTAACTATTGCAACATGATCTTTACATAGTTTATTATTGTTGTCTATTGTTTATTCACGCATGTCTAACTATTTCAACATTTTTTGATTGTAGCTACCACCAGCAAGAGCAGTTCCTAGCCCCCCTGGTTCGACCATCCTAGATGTTCAACCAACGGCTCCATCTGCTACATAGGAAACGCAATCTCCTTTTTCAGTTGAGGTGAGATGTCCTTCAGTTACCAAGTGTTTCATGCACTTTCCATGCACAAGTTGATATTTGTTGAGCTAATGTATTAGTACATAGTTAGTTGAATTTAACAATTGATATTTAATTTGTAGGATCCAGAGATGCACACTGATCCTAGAGATGTGCCTAGACGATCAACACCGGGAAAGAACAAGAGGAAGCTTGAGTTTTGATGTGTCTTATGAGATATATGTACATTTGGATACATGTACATGTGGCTTGGATAGTTTTGGATAGTTTTGGACACATGTGCTTTTGGATGCTTTTGGATATATATGTGCTTTTCGATACATTCACTTTTGGAGACATGTACATTGACTTCATTGTGCATGTACTTTTGGAGACATGTACATTGACTTCATTGGATACATGTACTTTTGGATACTTTGGGATATATATGTACTTTTGGAGACATGTACATTGACATTTCACTTATAAATGAATGATACATTTCACTTTGTATTTGTTCTTCGGTTTCCACGTGTTCTTGTGTCAATCTAATGTGTTGATTTGTGTGGATTATCTATTACTCATGAATGCACTATGTCAAAAGAACAAAATATTATATTTAAAGGTTTCGACGAACTCACTACATGAGTGCACTTATTGGTATCTAATTAAAATTTGTGATTTTGGATGATCATTACAAGTTAAGTCAAAGTTCTTGCTCGTGTAATTTAATCAAACTAAGTGCAATACAATGTTTTTCAAGGTTTCAATGAACTCACTCATGCACACTAATTGGATAGGTCTAATTAAAATTTGTGAGTTTGGATGATTAAATTACAATTTAAGTCAATGTTCAAGTGTAGTTTAATAAAACTAAGTGCAATACATGCTACACATTTCATCAACGCCCAATATTTGATTGTACAATTAGATTCAACACTACATATGAGTAACTACATACAAGTGCTCAAAGCAACATTGGTGAAAGGAACAAACATTTCCTCGGGATTCGAGAAATAAAGTTCCTTCTATTGTTGGTTGGGAAGGATATGCTTGGATATCCTTATGGCTCAGAGGTCATCTTCATGTAGATAAGTACTCTTGTTGTCATGTGCCATTAAGGTTTTTTCACGTGGTAAAACCCTTCAATGTTAGGGTTTGTTCATGGTTTCATTGTACTTGATTTCTAAACATATAATTATTCTAAGAAAGGTTGCTAGGTTTTCTTCCCCATGAGGGTTTCCCACGATAAAATGTTGTGTCTCTTGTGCATTGTTATTCTTATCTAGATCCTACATGTTAAATTCCTTATGTAAATATTTTATGGTTAAATTTATGCATTGAACTAATGGTTATAATTGGTATAAAGCATTTATCTAGATCAAGTATAAAAAATTTAACATGGTATAAGAGGTGAGCTGTCAAGAAGGAAATTATACAAGCCTTAAAAAACATAAACCCTAGGAGGACTGAAAGTCACCAAGTGTCTCGAACGGAAAGTCACCACGTGTCCCTAAATGACATTTTCATGCAACTTGCAGCTCGACATAGCTCTCCTGGCATGCAATTACCTCTAGGGGGCCCTCTCCCTCGTCTTCTCATGGCCCAGTGGATTCATTGTGCATTCATTTCATAAACTAGGGTTTTGCTCAGTTTCATTGCATGCAATCTCGCATTGGTGGGTCAAGTCTGCAAAACCCTCCCCCAAGCCAGTGTTTGAAGTGTTCCCACATCGGCATTTCCCATACACACTTGCAGGAGCCAACGACATGCAATCTTGCTACTCCGTTTGCTTTTTGGCTCCTAGACCAAAAGTCACCAAGTGTCGCTGAATGAAATTTTCATGCGACTTGCAACTCGACATAACTCGAAAACTGAACGTCGGATCGATGAACCGTCAACTACATTGGTCTCTTGGCATGCGATTACCTCTAGGGGGCCCTCTCCCTCGTCTTCTCATTGCCCAGTGGTTCATTGTGCATTCATTTTGTAAAATAGGGTTTTGCTCAGTTTCATTGCATGCAATCTCGCATTGGTGGGTCAACTCTGCAAAACCCTCCCCCGAGCCAGTGTAGGAAGTGTTCCCACGGCGGCATTTCCCATACACATTTGCAGGAGCCAACGACATGCAATCTTGCTACTCCGTTTGCTTTTTGGCTCCCAGACAGAAAGTCACCAAGTGTCCCTGAACGACATTTTCATGCGACTTGCAACTTGACATAACTCGGAAACCGAAGGTCGAATCGATGAACCGTCGACTCCGTTGGTCTCCTAGGATGCAATTACGTCTAGAGGGTCCTCTCCCTTGTCTTCTCATGGCCCAGTGGCTTCATTGTGCATTCATTTCTTAAACTAGGGTTTTGCATGGTTTCATTGCATGCAATCTCGCATTGTTGGGTCAACTCTGCAAAACCCTCCCCCGAGCTAGTGTTGGAAGTGTTCCCAAATTGACATTTCCCATACACGCTTGTAGGAGCCAACGACACACAATCTTGCTACTCCAATTGCTTTTTGGCTCCCGGACCAAAAGTCACCAAGTGCCCCTGAACGACATTTTCATGCGACTTGTAACTCAATATAAATCGGAAACCAGAGGTTGGATCGATGAACTGTTGACTCCATTGGTCTCCTGGCGTGCGATTACCTCTATGGGGGCCTCTCCCTCATCTTCTCATGGCCCAGTGGCTTCATTGTGCATTCATTTCGTAAACTAGGGTTTTGCTCGGCTTCATTGCATGCAATCTCGCATTGGTGGGTCAACTCTGCAAAACCCTCCCCCGAACTAGTGTTGGAAGTGTTCCCACGTCGACGTTGCCCATACACACTTGTAGGAGCCAACGACATGCAATCTTGCTGCTCCGTTTTCGTTTTGGCTCTCGGACCGAAAGTCACCAAGTGTCCCTGAATGACATTTTCATGCGACTTGCAACTCCACATAACTTGGAAACAGGAGGTTGGATCGACGAACCGTCGACTCCGTTGGTCTCTTGTCGTGCGATTATTTGTCGAGGGCCCTCTCCCTCGTCTTCTCATGCCCGAGTGGCTTCATTATGCATCCATTTCGCAAACTAGGGTTTTGCTCAGTTTCATTGTATTCAATCTCGCATTGGTGGGTCAACTCTGCAAAACCCTCCCCCGAGCCAGTGTTGGCAATTTTCCGATGTCAAAATTGTTCACACACACTTGCAGGAGCCAACGGCATGCAATCTTGCTGCTCCATTTTCTTTTTGGCTCCCAGACTGAAAGTCACCAAGTGTCCCTGAACGACATTTTCATGTGACTTGCAACTCGACATAACTTGGAAACCGGAGGTCGGATGGACGAACCGTCGACTCCGTTGGTTTCCTGGCATGCGATTACCTCTAGGGGGCCCTCTCCCTCATCTTCTCATGGCCCAATGGCTTCATTATGCATTCATTTCGTAAACTAGTGTTTTTGATTTTTTTTCAAATATTGGATCCACTGCAGCAGAAGAAATGCATTCTCCTCTGTCAAAGCATGGGAAATAGCAGAAAGATTGGCATTCAGAGGAAATAGCTCTAGAATATCTACTACATCAAGGTGTCTTCGAAAAAATGAAACTAAATCATTAACTGAATACATCAAATCTCCTGCACAAGATGGTATTGTAAGGTAACTTTCAGAAAGGGTTGAAAATCCCATGGTAGTCAAGGGATTCCTCGTGGATGCAGGCTGGAGAATCTTTAGAGAGCCTCATACCCTAATGATTTTCCCACCTTCATCTACTAGGGGAATATTCTTGCAAAGACTGGTAAGCTCTTCGGGTTATGGTAGCATTTGATACACTAGCCAAATCTATGTTGTTGGAAGAACTTACATATTTCAACAAAGGAGCATTTTGCGGGTGACTTGAAAATCCCTTCCAATTTTCAGCACTAAAAAAAAGAAGTTCAACGTACATATTTTTAGGCAAGCTTGTTAACCAATTAGATAATCGAATACAAGGAGATAACCACGCCCAAAAAACTCAAGCTATCATAAAAATCTTGTTTATCAAGATAAGGATGGACTATGTGTACATTATGAGAATATAGATGAATGAAGTCGCTTTGATGAACTTGTCCTCTCGCTTTGAGGCTGCCAATATGATCTCAATTTACGAGAAGCTTCCACGTAGCAATAATTTATACTCTGTATAAACTGAATATTAGTACTTGTTTTAAAATTTGATTCCCTCCCTTATCCCTGTTTTGTAGATCTGTGTTGGCCATTGTTTAGCCATTTTCTGTTAGATTGTGTGAAAAAATACAGCATTTATTGTCCTCAACCTAGCTCATTTTACCTCTTCCTAGTTCAAAGGTGCTCATGAACCTCTATTTCAAATGACATGCTCCTCTATTTAATCATTCATGTCACGTCCAATTGAATTTTAATGGAGTCCAGGTTCCCATGCTCCCGTCAAATTAGTCCCATCATTGAATGAAATGAAGCTAGCTAAGGTTTTGAATTTAAATCATTCATGTCATGTCCAATTGAATTTAAATGGAGTCAGTGAAGCTATCTAATGCAATAGTTGCCAGTTAATCTACGAAACTAGGGTTTTGCTTAGTGAGGGAGTGTGCAATTGTTGCACACGGGGGTCAACTTTACAAAATCCTCCACTGGGCACTTACGCCTGGCGTTCCCAGCCGAACCTTCCCTAGACACACTTGCAGGACTCCCCGGAACCGGGTTTTGCTGCACGGTTGGAATTCTATGCCCCCGACAGGTATCCAGTAGGTGTCCCTGAAGGCCTTTTGGATGCGAGATGGAACGAACCATACAATGAAGACCGTGGCTTCGATTGATGAACTATTAACTCCGTTGGATTCAAGATGTCCACATAGTGGGCGCCCCTCTCCTCCGGTCCCGTGGCCCAGGTGTCACCTTATAAGTCCATCTTGGAAACTAGGGTTTTGCTTAGTGAGGGAGTGTACAATTTTTGCACACGGGGGTCAACTTTGCAAAATCCTCCACTGGTAACTTACGGATAGCGTTCCCAGCTGGAACCTCCCTAGACACACTAGTAGGACTCCCTGGAACCAGGTTTTGCTGCCCGGTTGGAATTCTATGCCCCTGGAAGGTATCCAGCAGGTGTCCCTGAAGGCCTTTTGGATGCGAGACGGAATGAGCCATCAAATGAAGAACGTGGCTCCGATTGATGAACCGTCGAATCCATTGGATTCAAGATGTTCAGATAGTGCTAGGGGTGCCCCTCTCCTCCGGTCCCGTGGCTCAGGTGTCACCTTGCAGGTCCATCTTGGAAACTAGGGTTTTGCTCAATGAGGGAGTGTGCAATTTTTGCACACGGGGGTTAACTTTGCAAAATCCTCCACCGGGCACTTACAACTAGCGTTCCGAGCCGAAACCTACCTAGACACACTTGCAGGACTCCTTGAAACTAGGTTTTGCTGCATGGTTGGAATTCTATGCCCCCGGCAGGTATCCAGCAGGTGTCCTTGAAGGCCTTTGGATGCAAGACGGAACGAGCCATAGAATGACGACCGTGGCTCCGATCGACGAACCGTCAACTCCGTTGGATATAGGATGTCCGAATATTACTAGGGGTACCCCTCTCCTCCGGTCCTGTGGACCAGGCGTCACTTTGCAGGTCCATCTAGGAAACTAGGGTTTTGCTCAATGAGGGAGTGAGCAATTTTGCACACGGGGTTCAACTTTGCAAAATCCTCCATCGGGCACTTACGGCTAGCGTTCCTAGCCGGAACCTACCTAGACACACTTGCAGGACTCCTTGAAACTAGGTTTTGCTGCATGGTTGGAATTCTATTCCCCTGGCAGGTATCCAGCAGTTGTCATTGAAGGCCTTTTGGATGCGAGATGGAACAAGCCATAGAATGACGACCATGGCTCCGATCAACGAACCGTTGAATCCGTTGGATTCAGGACATTCGGATAGTGCTAGGGGTGCCCCTCTCCTCTAGTCCTGTGGCCCAGGTGTCACCTTCCAGGTCCATCTTGGAAACTAGGGTTTTGCTCAGAAAGGGAGTGTGCAATTTTTGCACATGGGGGTCAACTTTGCAAAATCCTCCACCGAGCACTTACGACTAGCGTTGATGAGGAGATGTTGATGAGGAACCTAGAGGTGACAATGATGATGAATATTTTTATGATGATGATGATGGTGATGATGAAGATGTTGATGATGATGGTCATGGTGATGAAGATGATGATGAAGATGATGAGGATGAAGAAGATGATGATGATGGATATGTTGATGAGGAAGGGAGAGATGACAATGATGATGAAGATGTTGATGATCATGATGATTGTGGAGATGATGAAGATGTTGATGATGATGGTGATGGTGGTGGAGATGATGATGATGATGATGATGATGATGATGATGGTGATGATGAAGAAGATGATGATGATGGAGATGTTGATGATTAACCTAGAGATGACAATGATGTTGGAGGAAGTATCTAAACGGTACATAGGGTTTAGTGGTAGGGTTTGGTTGAGGGTTAGGGTTAGAGTTATAGAAGGAAATTGAATTAGGTCATTTCTCTAATGTACATTTTATATTAATGATATGGCTTGGTCTAAGGTGGTGCTCTCAAATAGCTAATTCATTATGAAATATTTAACAAGACGTTAATTAAATTTAATATAAGTTTATTGTTAAATATAGTGAGCATTGAGCATGGGAAACCAAATCTATGAATATGTGTATTGTTAAATATAAATTTTGTTGGGTGAAGCCAATAACCAACATAATCAACATAATATAATCTTAGGGTTTATTGAACACATATAAAAAATGTCATAATCATAAACTTGACATACAAGAGAACTTTTGGCATATTTATAAACAACGTAAACGTAAATTTGGCATATCAAGAACACAAAATTGACATATTCACAAACAACATACATGAGAAAATTGAGCATATATCAATATTCAATTACAAATAGTATAAATAGTATAGTATTAAAAGTATGTAACATACCTCATCATGCTAGATCCCACCTATTATCATACAAACAAGCCCTCCGGATCATCTCTTATACTGATGGTCTCCATTAGTCTCTCGTGCTCTGTATCCGATAAGAAGTAGCGTACCTTCGATGTATTTTGGTTGGGCATTGTTCGTAATTGGAGGTTTGTACCAATGATTAAGTTGGTAAAGTGATACACACTTTCACCTGGTTTGTAATCCTTGTAAACATATCCACCCTTCTTTCTTGCATTATTGTCATTTGTCAAGTATTCACCTTTAACAACCATAGACCTGGTTGGGTAGTGGTTTTTTTCATTGTCAGTCATGGACATAATGAGGGTTTTCTTTCCATCTATATAGCATGCCAACCAGTAATCACCACCCCGTTCACTATCTTTTGAGGCAACCACTGCGTATATGTGCCCTGCATAATATGATTGTTGGTATATGATCAAAATATTTTTCTTTCGATACAAGGCCATTAATCTGCATTGAAGACTACGTAAATAAACAAAAAAAATGTTAAGGAAATGCATCATACCAGGTTGTACAAGGTCTGAGACATGATCAAAATCTGCAGAAATAGATGATCAGTATTCTTCCAATGGAGTTAAATCAACAATTTCACGTTGATCAAGTGGATGTGATATGCAATCCCATCCATCAACCCAATCCGATGAGTCACAACCATCCCAGTCACCATCACAACAAGGCGGGCAAAAATAAGCGAGTTTTCTAGTCCAAATTTCAAATACTGGGTTATCAGAGCTTCGAACCGAATGAAAGCCACGAGTCCTAAGCGCAGTCTTGCATTCCCATGCATGTGAACGATCTATGTATACCACCTCCCAAAACAATCTCTCCACATGTCTCTTTCTTGTGGATTCTACTTTCATATTTGATTCCTCTCCCATTACTGACATGCACCACCTAACTATAGATTGACCATTTTGAATAGTAGATCCTGTAGATACTTTCAATTCCTCTCTTCATAGGGTTGTTTTGACACATGCTCCGGCTCCATCATGCTCTCCTTTACCATGCCCAATCTCAAAATAGCTCCACATATGTGGCACTTTGTAGTTTTTATGCAATCAACACAACCATTGAAATATGCGTGCATTTGTTAACTGACCAGCACATCCATCAGGCCAAATCCAGTGTCGATCCATCTATATGTTCCTTCCCTTCAAGTGATCATAGAACATGATGAAGAAATGACGTACATAGTGGAATTCGTGGCACCTATCATCACTTATGTAGAAGTGATATTCCTTCAGAATTTCTCTTTGTTCTTCAGTGCTATTTGGGCCATGCCTATATGTGATATGGACCATCAAGGAAACCCGCTCAGAGTGATAATACTGACTTTGGATCTCATTTTGAGGTTGCAGAGTGTAGTTCTCGACAAAATCAACAACTGAAAGTATAGTACCATGGGGAAATGTATATCTGCATATTCTAAACTATTCATCCTGCCATCGTCCCAAGTGGACATGATGAACATAATCATGTGTATTTTCAATAAATTCCTTGAGGAAGTCACTAACTGGTACCTGGTGACACAAAATGATCTCAATATGAGTTTTTTTGTAAGCAAGGATTGAAATGTAACTGTTCAAACATAATTTTATAGATATAAATGCATACCTGAGATGTCACCAATTGTATTTTTTTGCTTTCTTTCCCTGGGACTATTTCATAGCTAATATATTTGAACCTCTTTATGTATGTTAGTTTTTCAGAATTTACTTCAATCTGATCTAGGATATTAACTGAGAGAACAACATGTACAGCATATCAATCATGGACACAATGATGCAAGCACACAAGAGACACAGAGTTTACTTGGGGAAAACCATAAAGGTGAAAAACCCCAATAACTTCCTTAGAGATAGGTATAGCAATGATACAACCCAAGCATAAGAGATAGACATCTCCTAGCAGTAGCTTCTCCTCCTCCACAAGTGCGCCACTCTCCAAAGAGTGTGTGTGAGAATAGAATCATGATATAGAGTGCCTCCCGCACTATATTTATACTTGAATTGACTTGCCTGATAACCTTTACTAGGTCGGCCTCAACTTAACCACATAACACAATGCTGAATGGGCCAACACCCAATAGGGTGGTCTAATAACCCTTTGACCCACATGGACGACCCCCAATAGGGTGGTCTAATAACCCTTCGACCCACATGACTTATATAGGGCCGACCCCAACAAGGTGGTCTAATAACCCATCAAGTATAAGTTATGAGACTCACAATATAAATGATGACACTTCCATATAGAGGAATAATAACATCTCTATAGGAATAAAAACACTTCCGTATAGAGGAATAATACCATCTATATAGGAGTACAATATACATATATGAAATACATTCCGAAGTTACATATACATCAACACTCCCTCTTAACTGGGAAGGTATTTCTCAACACAGATCTGCTAGCACAAGTCTTCTTCTCTGGATCATCATCAGCGAATCATCGTCCTCGAATCATCGTCATCATCACTACTGTTGTTATCTCAATCAATCTCTGAATCTACTCGTCATAGGAAGTTCTACAGAGCCAGTCATTTTTCATACTGGATGTAGGCCCACCACCTGCAGGTCTTCATCATCGCTGGTCATACTATGGAATTCTTAGAACTTATTACGTGCATCACAAAACCTCGCAAGAGCATCCAGGCTATTACGAGCACACGGCTCTACCTGTCGGATCTCCCAGGGCTATATTATATGTGACTGTCACAAAACCTTAAAAGAGTGTCTTGACAAGCAAGATCTCTAAAGAGCATCTGAGGCCTTTTTCATCCTGTCTAGATCTCCAGAACTTATTACATGTGACCCCTACCACAAAACCTTAAAAGGGTGTCTTGCCAAGCAAGAACCCTAAAGAGCATCTGAGGCATTTTTCATCCTGTCCAGATCTCCTTGTTTGATTACATGTGCTCATGGCAATGCCTCAAAAGAGCATCTGAGGCCTTTTTCATCCTGTCCAGATATCCCAGGTCTACTTACATGCCATAGGACAATGCCTCGAAAGAAGATCTGAGGCCTTTTTCACCCTGTCCAGATCTCCTAGGTCTACTTACATGTCCTCCCAGAGCAATGCCTCGAAAGAGCATCTGAGGCCTTTTTCATCCTGTCCAGATATCCCAAGTCTACTTACATGCTCATCTGCAAAACCTGTCCATGGCCACAGAGTATCAACCTGATACTCACCATACATCATCCTGATGTACACATGATCATCCTGATCATCAACACTGCATCATCCTGCTGCATGTCATCTAGAGCAACATCCTGAAGCTCGTCATCCATGATCATCCTGATCATGCAATGCATCCACCTGATGCATACACAGTATCTACCTGATACATATCATCATACATGATCTACCTGATCATACAATGCATCCACCTGATACACATACAAATACATGATCCACTTGATAATACATGATCTACCTGATCATACAATGTATACACCTGATACATCTACAGATACATACACATGATCCAACTGATCATATCCAGCATCCAACATGATGCGTACATACATATACATATAAATGATCCAACTGATCATATCCATCATCCAACATGATGCGTACATACATATAAATGATCCAACTGATCATATCCAACATCCAACATGATGCATACACATACATATAAATGATCCACTGATCATTTCCAGCATCCAACATGATGCATATGCAGAGCAGTAACTGGAGCATTGTCCTGATGCTCATCATCCAACACTTACATCCATAGCCATGTGAAGTATCCTCCTTCCACCATGCTTGGAATGGCTTCAGCAAATGTCCCCATCACTTTTTCCTTGAAGTGTCGTCAATCTAAAGAACATCAATCCTCCCTCTAAAGTATTCGAACTTCACTCTAGCTAGTGGTTTTGTCAGCACATCTGCAATCTGCTTGTTCGTTGCAACATTTAGGAGCTTCATTGCTCCTCTCTGCACCATATCCCTGATATAGTGATATTTATCTCAATGTGTTTCGACCTGTCATGGAACACTAGGTTCTTAGACAGCTTCACACAACTCTGGTTGTCACAAAAGATACCAGTAGCCTCCAATGGGAGATCAAATAACTCAGACAGTAGCTTCTGGAGCCATACTGCCTCACAACTAGCCGAACAAGCTGCAACATACTCTGCTTCGGTTGTACTCAGTGCTACACAGGACTGCTTCCTATTAAACCAAGAGATCACACCTGATCCCATATTGAATCAACACCCAGATGTGCTCTTCCTATCTGCAGTACTGCCTGCCCAGTCCGAATCAACATAACCTTCCAGGTTAAACTTTTGATTCGCATCATACTTGAGCCCATAATCAATTGTACCCTTCAGGTACCTCAGAATATGCTTTACAACAACCAGGTGAACTCCTCTAGGATCCATCAGGAATTGGCTCAATGTGTTCACCTCAAAGCAAATATCTGGTCTTGTGTTCGTCAGGTACATCAAGGACCCAATCATCTGACGAAACACTGTGACATCAACCAGATCAGATGAAGCATCACACAGAAGCTTCAGGTTCGATGCCATAGATGTGGCCATGGCCTTGCAGTCCATCATCCCGAACCTCTTCAGGATCTCTAGTGCATACTTCCCTTGTCCAAGGAAGATTCCCTCTGCACTCTGCCACACCTCCATGCCTAGAAAATAGTGCATCATCCCCAAGTCCTTCATCTCGAACTCAGTAGCAATCTTCCACTACGTGTCAGAAATCAATCTATCGTCACCTGTAACAAGCAAGTCATCCACATACAAAAGTAGTATCAATGGATTGCCTTCCTGAACCTTGTAGTAAAGGTTGGAATCCGTTTTACTCTTGGTAAAGCCCAAACTAGATAGAAAACCATCTATCCTGCCATACTAGGTCCTGGATGCATGTTTCAAACCATACAGGGATTTCTTCAGTTTGCACACATGTGACTCTCTGTCATGTGTCTCAACCCGAGTGGCTGCTCCACATACACTTCCTCTTCGACTACACCATTCAAGAAAGTTGTCTTGACATCCATCTGGTGTATCTACCATTTTATCACTGCAGCCAGAGCAAGTACTGATCTGATGGAAGTGTGCCTGGCTATAGGTGTAGAAGTCTCTTCATACTCATTCCCTCCTTCTGGGAGAAGCCACGAGATACAAACCTCGCTTTGTATTTCTCCATGATACCATCTGCAGCATGATTGATCTTATACATCCATTTGGAAGTCACAACAGACTTCCCTTCAGGTCTTGGGATGGCATCCCAAACATCATTCTTCATGATCGACTGGTACTCCTCGATCATGGCATTCTTCCCGAATCCTGGGAACTTCAATATATTCAATATCTTCAATAGATAACTTTGTTGTTGAAACAAATGTTGTAGTCCTTCTTTTGTAGGTGCTCGTATACGATCTTTCCTACAAAACAAGTTAAATTGCATGATTAGAAACATCTCATAGTTTTCATAACAAATTATTACACATAAAGAAATATGTCATACAGTCATGCAATTATTTTAGCCAATGCTTCAATACAACATTCATCCATATCCTGTAACTTTCTAGATGCCTTCCAATCTCTACCAGAACATTGTTAAGAGTTTGCATTACTCCGAACATGTCAGCAAAGAGGTTTCATTCTAGATAAGTAGCAATGGAATGTTGTACAGTGCCAGAGGCCACTTACCCATCGCATGCATAGTAGTAGTATACTGTTAATTAATGCAATTATTCTAATATGCATAAAACACACTCTAAGTCTAGGAACATAACCATATACATCATTGAACAATATTATTTAAACAAACAAATATGCAATAAATGACAATTCAAATACTTATCTTTGTTTGGTTGTAGGGTGGACTCCCTCTTAGTCTTTGCTTCCTTTCTGAAACTCCATTCTGATGTAGATTGTGAGAAGTGGTCGACTCCCTCTGATTATCTGCATCCTTGCATAAACTACTGGAGTGTGCTCCCTCTTGATATTTGCTTCTTGGATTACTTGTCCTTGAACTTATATCCATCCTCAATCACTATGCATTCTTATAGGTATCATTATTGTGATATCCTTGAGATCTCATACATAATCATACATCTATTAGTATATTCTCAATACTATCAAAACACAATAATCTTAAGCATGTATAAACAGAAATAATAAGCATTAGTATTCAAGGACTCTTATGGTTAGTCATATCATAAATTAAAGTAAGAAACATAATATGCCTAAACCCGTGATTACTCAAACCTATACTTTCATGACTCTTCTGGTTATTCATATCATCAATTAAGGTAATAAACATAATATCCATACACCCATGTTTATTCAAACCTATGAATAATCATTATCAATCATGCCATGTATACTTATATAAGAGATCCTATGACAAGGTAGGATTCTAACTTGATATAGGAAAAACATACCTGGATTAGTATGTTAGCTAGTTATGTCTAACATACTCACATGATGTCTTCTTGTTCTCTTCAATGACTTATGCTAGTAACCTGCATATCTCATAGGTTAACCATTATAGAACCAAGTTATACACACCTCGTAAATAGATCTTCTAAGTGATCCATGACAATGGATGAATCTTTGTCTTCATGTCACCATGATCATATGTTCTTGAACTAGAACATGATTTGTCTTTCTTGGTGTACCTTTCATGTTAGCGGACAACATAAACCTCATACAACACCATAATGCATTAGTACAATCATAAGTGTCAACACCCTAATCAATGAATATCTTCTATCGTGCATTCATAATTTTATTAAGGTGATACGACAAGAAGTCGCCCACCATTGATCTGGACCTTGCATGAATCCTGGCCATGAAATGGTGTGACTTTTATCAAATTTGTGGAAATTTTGGCCTGCGTTGATGTTTCGTGCAAGTTAGATCCACGAACAAAACCTTCGCCATATATCTCAGCCTCCTGAGATCTGCACCGTCCAAACCCGTGGGCCTCTACCAAAAGTTCGCGGATCCAAAAATTTGTTTGCTCCGCGCATGTCGTATTGAAGAAGTAATTCCTGACCTTCGATCTACTCCATTGGCCGTTGATCTGCTAACTAAGATGCTCGTTGGCTAAACATCCCCCTCCGTCTGAAACACCTTACCTTTTTTTCGTGAATCCTGCTCATGTCTGTAGATCTTCACCACTGAAGATCTAGACCGTTTATTTGCACAGATATGTAACAGGAGGTGGACCTCTGCAATTTAATTCTCCTTGCAAAGTTTTGGGCTTGGCATTTTGATCATTTCACCCTTGAGGCCGTGAATACCTGCCTAGATGATTCTCCATTTTTTAGAAATTGAACCTCCCAGTTTCATCCAAGACAACGCTAGTGCTAACACCGACAAGCTAAATGGGCAAGATAAACTTTAGTGGCGAACTATTATGAAAAGAATATTTGGAATAAGAAGGGTCGAGTGACCCTTCTTGCAGTGTCCAACTATTATGAAAATAATATTGAGAATAAGAAGGGTCGGCCGTCCTCTCAATTACGAGGCAATTTTAAAAATAGAACACCTTGAAAGTTTTAACATATAAAAATGGTTTCTCCCGACTTTCATTTTCCGACAAGAAGGATCGGCTGCCCCTTCTTTTCGTAGTTAATTGTGAAAACCTTTATCCAACAATTCGGCTATATCCATAATAGAGAACACAAGAAGGATCGACCGAGCCTTCTTGTAGTGTCAAACTATTATGAAAAGAATATTTGGAATAAGAAGGGTCGGCCGACCCTTCATTTACGAGGGAATCGCAACAATAGACCACCTTTGGGAAAGAGCGGATGCTCTTTCTCTAAGAATACTTCCACTTGCCAACTGTCATGTCCCCTTCCATCAATCCGATGCAAGGGAGGAAACATGACCAATCTACCGGGCTTATTGGCAATCTCAGCCCCGTTCATTTCTAAGAAATTAATAACAATTAAAAACTTCTGTGTGCAAATGCATAATCAATATATACATAGTGGAAATAAACACAATTGCACACACAAACTGAAATGCATCAGCATATTTATCCCAAGAAAATGATAAATCAACGGGCAGATTCCATTCTCATGCTATGCACAGACTTCATATCAATTCCATTAACATGAACAATTATCATTCTGAATTAACACATTGTAAGAAACATAATGCATATAATTTAAATCACAAAGAACACTTATCTGGGAGATGAAGCTGTCCAAACGACTGGCTATGTGAGGGAAACGTCCCACCCAACCATAGATCTCTTTCTATCCTATATTCTTTCAGTTGAGAGATCACCCCCGAGCTGGGTTGTGTATCAACTAAGGAGGAAGTAGACAGGCTCACTCACAACCATGGATTCACTCAACAATCTTGCTAAGCCAACACACAGTTGGGTTTATCAAGCATACAGAAGACAAGTGAGAAGGATGCTAATCCAGTGAGCTCAACCACAGAGATACAGACATCTCAAGCTAAATTCAAGCAATCCAATCCTCTGTTCAAACATCCACACTTGGATTTCTCACCATTCTGTCAACGAATAACTCAATCCTGTCACCGATTTTATGGGCTATCAAAACTGGGTTTTCCAATGGATTTCGGGGTAGCTAATGCTCCCAAATTCACCCCAAGGTTCATACCTATGGATCCCCCATTGGATTTTATTGTCCCATACCAATTCTAGGCGTTTATGGCTCTTCAAAATGTGGGTTTTTTCACAATTGCGATTTCTGGTTTTTCCTCACTGTTTGGCATTCTTTTTTTTTTGCTAGAGCTCTTGCTAGATGATCCACAATGGATTGGGAATGAGTAAGAAGCAATCCCCATGAGGTAGAGTGACTTGTGGTACAAGAAAACAGAGCCCATACTCTGCCATACGAATTTCTGGGCTGCCCATGCTCCATTGAAGCCATGGACTGTTTTCTTCAACCACTTCCTTACAACATAATTAAATGTTAGCAAGGAAAGTCAAATGGGTTCTCAAGGTGACATATGGTAGCCTATGGTTCAATCCCACAGCCCCCTCACCACTCCCTAATGGATACACATGGCCCCTTCTCATTTGTTGCCTCCATAGCCAGTTTTGGTATTTTATTGCATGATGTTTATTTACATCATTTTTACAATGTTCGATGGCTAAATATCACATGGGCAACATAATGTCTAATAATTTCCTTTAAATAAAATTTGAGCTTCCACTAGTGGGGCCTCGGCCTTAAGCTCCATGCTAGGAAAACATACATGACATGTATACAATATTTACATTAAAAGTTAATATATCCTAAGGGTCAAAATGGGGTATTACAATCCCCTCCCCCTTAGAATAACACCATCCTCGGTGTTTGTTGGAGGGGCCTAGGTCGGCCTATCGACTAGGCCCTCCGCCTGACCACTCTGCAGCATATGTCGACTAGTCACGTCGATTAGTATGGGTCGGGTCGGTTGGATAAACCGACAGACGGTTATGTAACTATATTTGCACGTATATATATCTAGGCTAGTGAGCCGATAGAAAGTAGAGATTGATTCTATCATATTGTTCTACTATTACTGGTTAATACAAAGACTATTCTCTCTATCTGTCTCGTCTCTTGTATCTATGTCATTGTGTATGTATCTATGATAACTATGTGAACTGTGGGATTACAACATCTGGTTCCGTTGCCAGTTGATACATGAAAAATTACTAGTAGCATGACCCATGATTTCAGAACAGGAGATTAGAGACTGGTGGGAGAAGAAAATCATGAATTACCTACAGAATTATGCGCGACGTAACAAGCTAACGATTAAACAAGTAAGAGATTGAGTCTTCTCTGAGACCCATGAGCGATTTGTAGAATCTGTGCCGACTGCCTTGAAGAAACTTCTGGATGAATAGACCAGTCGATGAAGCAGAGCATAAATTAGTATCGAAGCTAATCAATGGAGGTCATACAAATCTATCAGAATGGTGCGAAAAGATTGCAGAAGATTTCTGTGAAGAGCAAGCGATCGAAAGTCGAGTATCAGTAGATGAAATAAGAAGAAACTTCTTCACCCAAGTAGCCGATCAATTTTTATGTTCTCTGTAGACATTATTGTTTAAATTTTTGATTGACAAAGGTGTCGCACATATTGTCGAAACAAGACCGTTGCTGACCCCGCCGATTCCAAACTCTAACTGGGAGGAGAAAGAACGTAAGTGGGAAAAATTTGTAAAGGAGTTCGAATGGGAATTTTTCTTGAACAAGTGATGGTCTACACTTCCCCAATAGTATATAAACTGTTAGGTCGGCATTGGGGGGATGATGAAGCATGCTCTGATGTACCTAGTTTGATGGAAATCGACATAAGACAAACGAAATGATCAACAGTGGAAAGAAATCCAACAAAGACATACTTTTAATTCACAAAATCACCCCAGATATTCAGAAAATCGAAAGAGAAAAAAGGAGGCAGCGATGTGAAGAGCTACGGGAGCAGGAAATTGCGCTCTGGAGGACGCAAGGATCAAATATTGCAACAGATGCAGAAGGAAATATTCCAGAATCAAGCCGAGTCTGTGATGATCAGGATGTGGAAGAAGAACCATCGCCAATGGATGAAGACTTGTGGTTAGAGCATGGTAGAGCTCTCCAAGTTCAAATACCAGAAATGGCAGCACCTCCATCTCCATTCCGTTTAACAGAAAGCGTTCGGGTGGAAGAAATTGTCGAAGAAAACCTTGGTCTCCATGCTGGTTAGTCGGGAGTTTGGAGTCGTCGAAGCATAGAAGGCGATGATATCAATAGACTATTGGTTCATCGGCCATAAGAAGGGAATTGGATATCTTTTCAACCCAAATTTTCAAATAGAAGTTTTCATCTAGTGTACACAGAGCATGAAGAAGCGCCCCCCCTACCAATACCAAATTTGAGTGATTCGACAAGCACGTCGGAAAGTCCGAGATTTAGTGAAATCCCATTTGAGAAAAACTTTAACTGGATTTCGACAGAAGTAATTGAAGAAGGAAGATCTAGCGACATCGAAGGAGATACGGTCATTGAGTCTGAAGACAGAGAACCAAGTTCAGAAAGACAACTAATTCATACTAATGAAGCACCAAGTATTGATTGTGGAAATAACCCACCCACACCCCCATCAATTTCTCAGAATAATACAGTAGCAGACATGGCACACACCACACACCTTCCGTTCTACGAAGGAGATGAAGACCCAAGAAGACACTGGTTTGTGTGCGAAGCAATCTGGATAGCTAATCAAATTACCAATGAAGGCAGACAAATTGCTCAATTTGTTGGCTCACTAAGAAAGAGAGCACGAACTTGGTACATGGGGTACATCGAAAAAACACCAACAACAACAAAAGCACAAATCAAACAAAGCTTTTTGGCCTTCTTTATGATTGAAGATGCGACATACCTGGCAGCAGAACGACTGAAGACAACAGTCCAAAAGCCGACAGAAACTGTCAAGGAGTACGACACGAGGTTTAAATACCTCCTGAGCAGATTAGACTATGAAATCGAAGAAAAACTATTAATCAAATGGTTTATTGCTGGTCTGATCAATAAAATCAGAATACATGTCCGTCGACAAAATGTTAATACATATGTAGATGCGCTAAGAGTAGCACTAGAAATCGAAATGGATGATGAATACCCTCCAATATCCATGGACAAACATGTCGACGAATGACTTGAAAGTATGGAGCAGGTTATTAGAAATATGATGTTAAAAGGACCAAAGCTATGGTGTACAACTTGTCGAACCTCGGGACATACACAAGATTCTTGTCGAAATGATGATCGACGACAAGATGTAAAACTCATCCAATACAGATGTTTCTGCGATTTATGCAAAGAATATGATTCACATACCACAAATGATTGTCCATACAATCTGAAAAATAAGAAGGAAAGATGGTGTCAAATTTGTGAAGTAAATACACATTCAATCGAAGAATGTCATCTGAACCTGAAAAATCGGCAGAATTATCATGCAGTGTACCAAGCAAATTCTGTCGAGCAAAACCAAGACAAAAATCCAGCAAACGACAGATTCAGAAGAAATGATGGAAGAAATAACCAGTACAATCAAAACAGGAACGATAGATACCCAAGGTATAATGATCGACGGAACGATTGGCAATATAATGGCTACAATAGACGTGGTGGATATCAGAGTCGCAGTCGTGGCAGTGGAGGTCGAGGCTTTCGATATGGTTGACCTGGTGCATGTTTTACATGCTTTAGCGAGAATCATCGACACGCAGAATGCCCTTATAATGAAAGAACTAATATCAAATTTTGTACAAAGTGTGGGGTAGGCGATCACTATTTAGAGGATTTCCCTACCATGATCGAGAAAATAAATAATAAGAAAAATGTTCATGTTTTATCTTGTGTTAAAAAAGTTATGTGCTGCGAACAAAAAACTTGCAAATTGTAACAAGGCAAGGCACTCATATTGGTCAAGACAAACCTCAGATAACTAGATTTGTCGATAAAGAGGATTATCCAAATCCTATAAAACAAAAATCTGTGTACAAAGATGTGTCTGACATATTTCATGATTTAGCAACGCATGAAGAAACTCTTAATGAATTGCTCAAATTAATTTCACATGAAGAAGTTGTAGGAAAAATGATTGATTTGTTGCATAAATTAAAACACGTCAAGCAAAGACAAACTAAAAACATTTGCCAACTAAAACAAAAAGAGAAAAATGATGTTGACCCATGAGTCGATCTCGACATAAATGGATATCATGTACGACAAGTTGTACTTGATTTTGGATCCCAAGTGAATATCATGACTTGTGATACTTGGAACCAACTCGATCGACCTCAACTACATGAATCATGCATCTACTTAAAGCTTGCAGATGAGGGATTAATTGAGCCGATTGGAGTATGGAAAGGAGTAGAAACTTCCATTAAAGGTATCACAACATCAATAGATTTTGAAATCATCGTACGAAAAGATGATGCAAGCTCCTTCCCTGCTTTGGTCGGTCGACCATGGGGACGGAAGATGAATGATTCAATTTCTTTGGACAAAAGCCACATCAAGTTGAAAGGTAATGGCCAGAAGGTTATCATGCCAATATTCCCATCACAAGGAGAACCTTGGTCAGAACCTACAGAAGTCGATAACGATATTCGACAGCTTTACCGAATAGATAATAATGAATATCACATTGATCCAAATAACCAAGGATAACTTCATCTCGGAGATCCTATCTCACTCGGATATAATTCTGATGCATAACTATATGACTAGAAAATAGAAAAATATGATCTACATGCAAAAGAATGCTGGAATGTGGAAGCCATCTCGAGGAAACAAATAAAGAAGTGTCTCTCTGTATCCTACACACCGAAGGTTTTCGAATGAAAAATACGAGCATATACAACACTTGCTCCAATTAAAAATGTACAATATGGTAGCTCAACATTAAGATATAAAGAACGTGATCCACCTGATGTACATGTCGAACAGGTATCAAAACATGTCGGAGAGCAAGGCCATCTTCAGAGTTTGGTAGAGTCATTTACTGGTCAAGCTGCGAGATGGTGGGACACTCATCAGTCGAAACTTCAAAGTTGGAATACTGCATCTACATCTTTCATAGAAAGGTTTGGAGGAATAAACTTGACAAATCAGGCCAACATTCCTTTGTTCACACAAGGACAAAACCCTGAAGCTCACATTGATTATTGTGAAAAAGAATGGAGAAAATTAGGCTATAAAGATGAAAGAAAATGCCCTCACCTCTTTCCCAGAACACTTGACGATATACCTAACAAGTGGTACAAGATGGAAGAAGCAAGAGGAGAAACTTTCCTTTGGAAAGATCTAAAAGAAAATTTTATTAAGGATTTCCAGTTTTCTCCGCAGGATGAGAGATTGGTCGAAGCAAGCAAAAGCATCAAAGAATTCTTACAGCCAACAGAAACTTCTACACTCGGAAACAATGAAGAGAATATGCACCCACCTAACACTTGCTACAATATAAAGACGACAGAAAAGCAGCACTCGACAAGACTGAGCCTAGAAACATAGATGTTGGTAGGAAAAAGTTTTCAATGGAGAAAGGATCACCCTAGTGTGTCGAAGCCCGTAAGAACAATCTTAAGTACAGAGATTGTAGAAAAAGATGAACCTGAAAGATTATCGAAAAAAGACTTCCCACCAACTTTCACACAAATCAAAGAAGACGAAAGACAGATAAGTAACAACCATGCACCAGAATGGATGGATGCAAAGATTAAAGTAAAGGAAGTAGATATTTCAAAGGACGATCGACCAAAAATGGAAAAAATAGGCGATTACTGGAATGAGGAACAGACAGCAGAAATCTCCAGTATTCTCAAAGAATTCCAAGATGTTTTTGATCGAGACTATAAATATTTGAAAGGGCTTGTAAAGAAAATGGGCGAGATGAAAATTGACATTAAACCTGACGCTAGACCAGTGAAGAAAAGACCCTACAAACTTGATCACAAATATAAGGATATTGTCAAAAAGGAGATCGATAACATGCTTGTTGCAGGAATCATATATCCTATTAACCAGTCGGAATGGGCAAGCCTAATGGTCGTTCAACCAAAGAAACAAGATCGGACTCGACTGAGAATCTGTGTCGACTTTCGAGAGCTAAACAAGGTAACTCTAACAGATCCTTTCCCTACACCCTTTGCAGATGAAATCATTAATGAATTTGCAGGACACGAGTGCTATTCTTTCACGAATGGATTCTCGGGGTACAACCAAGTACCTATAGCAAAAGAAGACTATAAAAAGACAACATTTGTATGCGAATTCTGGTCATTCACATATAAAGTTATGCCTTTCGGGTGGAAGAACGCACCTACGGTCTTCTCAAGAATTGTTGTCAAAGCATTCCAAGAATACATTTACAAAACCATGGCTGTATACTTTGATGACTGGACAATTTATACAATGTTGAAAGATCACTGCAAATGGCTCAGACTAATGCTAGAAAGATGTTGATAGATACAACTATCCCTGAGCATTAAAAAGTGCATCTTCGCGACGCCTATCGGCATATTACTTGGTCATGTCGTGTGAAAAGAAGGTATTAAGGTTGACTACACGAAGATCAAAATCATTCTCGACCTAAAGCCTCTAGTAAATACGAAACAAGTACGAATCTTGTTAGGACATACCGGATATTACAGAAAATTTATCAGACACTATTCCGATATGACTTATCCTCTGGAAGAATTGCTAAAAGAAGATCGATATTATAAATGGACGAAGGAATGCGACATTTCATTCAACACACTGAAAAGAAAAATGGCCAAAGCACCGATTCTTCGATTTCCAGATTGGTCAAAGAAATTTCATGTACATATCGATGCATCCGGAATAGCAGTAGGAGCCATCCTAACACAACCTGGAGATGATAACATGGACTATCCTAATGCATTCAACAGTAAAAAATTGAATAAAGATGAAAGAAATTATTCTACGACTGGCATTATTTTCCCTTTAGAAATACTGCCATTATTTATTGGTTAATCCCTTTGTATTTTATACAGATCACCAAGCTTTAAAATACTTAGTTAATAAACCATTGCATCATGGGAGATTATGTCGCTGGTTATTACTATTCCAAGAATTTGAATTCGAAGTAATCATCCGACTTGGAAAACTTAATGTCGGAGTAGACCACCTGTCGAGAATCGACATAGGAGAAGAACCGACATGAATTGAAGATGACTTACTGGACGCACACTTGTTTCGCATCGAAGCAGTACCTTCAGAACTTATGGAAATTGCACAATTTTTGGAAAATGGGCAAGCTCCTGAGGGAATGAATGAGAAAAAGAGGAAGATATTAGCAATGAAAGCAGCCCCCTACACCTTGATCAATGGTTTCCTCTATAAACTTGGCTTGGACGATATATTACGCCAATGTGCACTTGAGCATGAACTACAGGATATAATTATAGAAGCCCATGCTGGACCAGCAGAAGGACACTATCATGAAGATATAATAGCCAGAAAAATCCTGCAAGTAGGACTCTGGTGGGCAACGATTCATAAAGACTGTCGAGAGTTTGTATCTAAGTGTGATAAATGTCACCGCATGGGCCGACCACTACCAAGAATAGAAATTCCATTATGTCCAATTAACCCTAGCCAAACATTTGAAATATGGGCTATTGATTTTATTGGACCATTTCCAGTAGTGGGAAGACAAACATGTGCTTGGTATATTATTACTGATGTCCAATACGTTACCAAGTGGGCAGAAGCAGAACCAGTCGAAACATGTTCAAGTGAAGTAGCTGCTAAATTCATTTTTGAAAACATCATAACACGCTTTGGATGCCCCATAAAATTGATAAGTGACCAAGGCACACACTTTGTATGTAAAACCATTAAAGCATTGACTACGGAGTTTGCAGTCGATCATAGAATAAGCACAGCTTACCACCCTCAGTTGAACGACGCAGTAGAAGCATTCAATAAAACACTTACAAAAGGACTGACAAAAATCTGCAATACAGAGAAAGATGACTAGGACGATAAAATACCTACTGTCCTCTGGGCATATAGAACAACATATAAGAAAACAACAGGACAGACACCATTCTCACTTGTCTATGGTCAGGAGGTTGTTGTCCCGTTACATTTTCGACGACAAGCACCAACCTTTGCAACAGCTCTTCATATCGACGTCGAAGATACTCGACACGAACGGCTACTACAGTTGTCGAAACTAGATGAAAGTCGACAATTGGCATTAGAACATTAGAGAGTGCAAAAACAACAACAAAAAGCATGGCATGATAGAAATATCAAACAAAAGAATCTGTCAGTTGGAGATTTAGCACTCCTATATAATAGCAGAGTAAAAGGGAAACCAAAAAAGTTGCATACATAATGGATGGGACCCTATATCATCAAAAAGTTAAATCCTAATGGCTCAGTTTGACTAAAAACATTACAAGGAGATATTTTCAAGAAAGTCGTAAACGACGCCCGACTAAAAAGGTATAAATCATGAACATGAAAAAAAAAACGGTTAGAAATAACCGAACGAGAGTAATATAAAGCAGTCAACCAAATATAGCAGATCGTGGAAAAAAGCATAAATGATGAGAGAATGGCAGAGGAAGCAAGGAAACAATAGAGAAATAAGTCCGATGCATAACCATTGATATTACAGACACCGACAAGAGCAGCGACGGTTTACAGAAGAAAATCTGACACAGCGGAAGTATTGGAGCTCAGACCAACCAAACATAAAAAGAGAAGCCCGTCGACCTAACACAACAAACGAGATGTCGCAACACCATGATGACAAAGAAATAAAGGATAAAGATAATCACACCGCCAAAAGTAATGCACCTGATGAAGCGCCGATATCCAGCAAGCCTAAATTAATAACTCCATCACATCAGCCATTAATACAGGCCTCTACATCTTGTTCGCCTGTGCCGAGTAATTCCGCTATAAATACGGAGCTTGAGGATTCTTGGTTACTCTTCTACCGAGAACTTGAAATCCAAGAAATAGAATTCCCTAACTCCACTGAAACCGGTCTTACAACCTCGCACCCTAAATATGCCATGGCTCGTCGAAAAACTTTAACCGCTAGCAGAGCCACCGCAACAACAGTTAGAGAATTGGAGAAAGAACAAACACCACTGGAAACTAGACTCCAATTGATTCGGAATGCAAAGGCATTAGAACCCACCTGGAAGAAAGCATGGAGAAGTGTTGAAGATTGTGGAAAGGAATCAAGCGGTCACTGGAGAAAGGAAGCAAAACGGTTGCAGACAGCCACAATCCTGTACTACCTGAAGGCACCCTTATTAAATAACTTTGGATGATTGAATGAATTCATTGCACAGTTCATCGTTAGCAGATACCACAACGGAAAGCTTTACTTTTATATTCTAGTCGAAATCAATGGTGAAATCATCCACAAAATCACTGGCCTTTCACATAAAGGAGATGTTGTACCAACAAGTTCGGCTGTAGACTTGATTGATGAGTTTGTCGATTCTCCTGCTGGAAAGAATTCACGAGGAGTAGTCGTGAGTTAGATTGTTTTTGGCAATTACAAAATGGCCGCCAAGATTGTATCACATGCACTTTCAAGGATAGGTATAGGTTCAGACCTGAAGCCCGAAATGCTAGAAGCTATTAAAAATATGGCTATGAACAGCAAGGTATACAACTGGGCAGATTATTTGGCTGACATTCTCAAATATACATGCCAGAAGTGCCAGGATGGGGGAGCTAGCATCCGCTACCCATCTCTACTCATTTGGATTGCTATGACCCATTGTCGACCAAAAGGAAACAAAGACTTCACTGAAGTACGACTCGTCCCGATGGAAAATTTCTGCTGTTTTGCACCTGGAACAAACCGACATGGACCTACAATAGTCAAGCTTTGGCTTGAAGCATGTTTTACTGACCTTAAAGAAATAGCAACAATATGGAGGGTACTAGAGAACGTCCGTTGAATCCTACCACCGACAGCGCACATCCAACTATCTTTGGATGACACAACAGTATGGTACATGGAAGGAGCAGCAGACCCATCAAAACGACTCGACTATTACCCTCCAGTAAGTGAAATCTTTTCAGAATTAAGCCGTCAATCTAATCAAGTACTACCCATCTCGGCACAAGCCATGAAAACCAACATCAAATATGTCGAACCTCTGACCAACATGGAACAAGAAGAAGCATATGAAAGTCGGTTGTACATGAACACTTTCAGCTATCAGCCCGAGCCGACTCCTAGCACCAATATGTTAGCACTCACCCAGACTCTGAACATAGAAGCCAGAGAGCAGTCGAACAACGATACAGAATCCGACAATCCGGAACATCTTCTGACAGACGATAATATCCAGAAGGTAGCAGCTGAAATAATCATAGCCCGACAGAACCGACTAATATTGACAAAAGGGAAAGGAAAAAGACAAGTAACAATTCAAGAACCGTCGATGATAGACGAGATCGAGCTATATGACAGCGCTACCCAAATCCTAGAAGATGCATCCAAGAATAAACTGCCCATCGAAGAACAATTTAGAAAGTTCCTAGAAAACGATAAGTATCCATCTTCCCAAATCATTATTAAGAAACCCAAAATTTCAGTCATTCCTGATGTTGATCTAACCATCCAGTCCCCCCCCCATTTTCCAACTATAGTAGAAGAAGAAAGAAGTCTTTTAGCATTACCTGCTCCTCATGTCACAGAAGACACCGCTCTGAACACATTCATTGCAAACATTCCGATATTCTTCCCTAACTGGCGCGAGATGGTCATCCAACAACCTATTTTTGCCTCTCCGTCTACTATCCCGGTTAACTTAGCCCCGGTCGTCAACATTCAAACAGGAATTTCACCTTTGCCATTACCCAGCCCAGAAATTGTCGGTCACATGACCACCCACCATATCAGAAATCCTGACCCATCAAATCCAATATATGCACAACAAACAAGTGTCTTCACTCCTCTTCCAGTTGAATCACTACCACAGAAAACGAGTCCAATTCAAGCAAAAACTATTAGCATGGAAAAATCCCAAGTTATCAGTTCCCAGGTCGAGTCTAGTCTAGTCAGTTCGGATCCCTTCGACAGTACCATTTCACCAAGTCCAATTCCGACATCCGCCGACTTGCCACCATTCCCAGTAAACCAGTCAAGTTCCCCTGTCGAAGGATCCAAGTCTAGTTAAATTTCACAACAGTTCAACAAAGAAGCAAACACGACAAAAGCAGAGAGAGTCACAGAACTAGTCAAGACTCGAGAAGCTGCAGCCGACACGACAGGACCATCAGAACACACAAATGCTCCAGCTACTAATACAAGCAATAGGGAAATCTCTAGCACATCTTCAGCAAATCCACTAACGGCCGAAGGACCATAACATGACAATCCAGTCATGATAATAGCAGTACCCAGTACACACAGTCAAGCAGAACAGGATGCCATTAGTGCACAAGTAGCCATCGAAAATCACCCAGCAACAGCCAAAAAAGATAAGGGGCTAGAACAACAAACCATAAGCAAAGAAAAAGAGAAAAGTAGCCGAAATAAACACAAAGGGAAGAAACGTAAAGAAAGAGAATTGCAACAACAACTGCAAATACAACAAACACAACAAGGACAATCAGAAAATATTCCTTCTGTATACTTAGATCAATTTGGAGCTGCTACAAGCTATCAGCTACAGTTGGCCTCCCAAGTAGAACTCGATTTACTTGAAGATGAATTTTTTAGGGCACAAAGATATCACCGACAGGAATCAGAAGATCAGTTACTGCAGCTACAGAACGAGTGGGCTACGTTTCTTACTAAGTGTGAAAAATTAGCTCAGCAAGTTATCCCGCTTCCAGCTAGTTCTGACACGACATCACCTCTAGACAAAGCATACCAGTTACTAGAATCTGTCGTGTCGATGTTACAATCTGAGCTTATCAAGAAACAACAAGATCAGGCAATTGAGGTAGCTTCCCTCATGACAAATCAGTTTACAGCCTTTTCAGAAGCCTCCAAAGTACTCAAGCAGTATGCTCATCAGGCAGAAAAACTTGCCATAGTTCTCAACAATTGGTATGTCTACTATGGTGATGTCTACAAAAATCTTCAGAAAACAAGAGCATTGCTAAGCAAGCTTCAGCAACAGCGCTTGACTATAGATGAAGACCATATTTAAATACTTGATAATCAGATCATCCTGGAGAAAAGCAATTAGAAAAGTTAGAAAACAGGAAATTCAGTTGATGTCATAGGCTCGAGGAGGCCTCAACAAACTTGAAGAAATTCAGCCCAGATTCAATCAGTTACTTGCTATTTCCGACAATACAATTAACACATTTGGTCTTGACATGATCCATTTGCAGGCTACATCCACTCATGACAAGATGGAAAATCTGTCAATACTCACAACTCTGACTGTGGACATCCAGAATTTGTTATGCACTTGGGAAGAGTTTCAGCACCATCTATCTGTCTCTGCTGAAGTTATCATTGAAGCTTGTCTCCAGATTCCTAATGTTATGGATTCTAGCATTTCTTTGACATAACTGTTTTTGTAATTTTGATCTCTCCATTTCTTCGGGACAAAGAAATATTTTGAGGTGGGGGAGATGTTGGAGGGGCCTAAGTCGGCCTATCGACTAGGCCCTCTGCCCGACCACTCTACAGCATATGTCGACTAGTCACATCGACTAGTATGGGTCAAGTTAGTTGGATAAACCGACAGACGGTTATGTAACTGTATCTGCACATATATATATCTAGGCTGGTGAGCCGATAGAAAGTAGAGATTGATTCTATCATATTGTTCTGCTATTGCTGGTTAATACAAAGACTATTCTCTCTATCTTCTCATCTCTTGTATCTGTGTCATTGTGTATGCTTGCTTATATTGTGTAATATATCTATGATAACTATGTGAACCGTGGGATCACAATAATGTTCCAAGACTTAGGAATACATATACAATTTACACATGTCCAAAATTTCAAAAAATTTGTGGGTCTGCCCTGCATTCTATCCTTTACTTTGAAATTTTTGGACCAAGTCCTTTGACTTCCACGAGCTTCTCTTGCTAGTTCTGACCTTTAAGCTCATCCACAAGTATGAAAAATTTATCGCTGCTACCCTCTTGAGGTTCCCTTGTTGGGCAGTTGCGGAGGCAATGATGTCCTCCACATTTCCAACATTTAACTGGCTGCTTCATCTTTACCTGCTCAATCTCCTTTGAGTCTTCATACCTGGAACGTTTCCTAATGGACCGATTTGATGAATGCTTCATCATTGATCCATTGTCCTTTCCTTGGTTGATTGTTTCCAGAATTATTTTTACTTGTCTTTGCAGACAAACAGAGTCCTGCAAAACTTTGTAGTTCATCTCATTCTACTACTTTTCTAGCTTGAGTAGTTCTCCAAGATTTTCTTGGGTCTTGTAAATTGTTTGAAGAATACTTTCAGCCAATTCCAACAGCTTATGGTCTGCGGCCATGGTCACTATGCACAGCTGGTTCTCACTTTGCTCATAAGCAACACTTGCTTGTGACAACTGCAACCAATTGATTCAATTTCCACCTGTGAAATTCATCATTACAAATCTTGTTAGGCCAACCATAACCTAAATATTAAAAATCAGTCAATTGTTTTCCCCAATTTACATGGAGATCCCATGCTCTATTCATGATACCTCCACACGTTTCATGCTTGCCCAACATACACATGAATTCCTTCATGTTCATCCATTCACAGGAAATTCATTAATTCAGCATTCACAATTTATTTCAAGCAAATAAACACACTCTACTTTCAGCCATGCATGCATTCAACAATTTTCTATTTTTATGAATGCATCAATAAAAGGAAAGAGAGAGAAGTAAGAGTTTTCTCCTCTTAGCCTTGTTCCATTTTGGAACCCACACCACCACTGTGGTTTTCATGCTTCTAGCCTCTTTCACTTTAGCGTGAATGCTTGACCTGCCCTTCTTGGCTATGACACTTAGTGTCTATGGTCTATTTCAGACCTCTAAACCATGGAGTCCCTCCACATGGTTTTTCTACAACTCCCTTGGCTTCTAGGACCCCCACTAGTCTAATAGCACCATCATTCATTTATGTGCAATCTGAGCCTTTTAGGATAGTCACATGTCCACACACATCCTTAAGATGCTTTCATAGTCATTGCTTCCAGCAATACCTACACTCAAACATTGAATTAATTCACATGTTTAGTTTATTTTCATAGGAAATCATAACCAAATCATATACACAGGTATATTCATAAGTAAGAAATTACAAGATAACCAAATACTTATCTGCATTGGATGTCTTCACTTTATTCCATAGGGTCATTCTTTTCTTTACAAGCCTTGGAATCACCTATGGACTTGGATGTTTGGCCAGTGCGTAGGCTACCCCTCAACATCAAATAATCTTGTATGTTTGGCCAACACGCAGGCTGCTCCAAAACATCAAATAATCTTGTATGTTTGGGCAGCACACAAGCTGCTCCACAACATCAAATAATCAATGCCCAATCAATCACTCTCTAGATTTACCAAGCAATTTATAGTTCTTTCAAGGTCCTTACTTCCTGTATGACCAAGGTTTCCAACAAAGAAACAATAGTGCATCAACGTAACTGTTACAAGACTTATACTTGAAATATTCATTACTCCAAACAAGAAATAAATGAAATTGAATACTTATCTATATTGTGCACTTCTTCTCTGGTTCACAGGGTCCTGCTTTTACTTTACAAGCCTTGGGATCCTCCTGTAGACTGGGATGTTTGGCCAGAACGCAGGCTACTCCAAAACATCAATAATTAATTTCCAACTAGTACACCTTCACACCGACTTGGAAGGAAACTTCACTACGACCATTTCTAGGTCAAGGCTCTACTATGGAGCCATAGGCATATAACAACCTTTTCATCAACACCGTCACAACCCTTCATCAAAATCCCCACAACCTCCACAACATCCTTTCATACACAATAACTCTTCCACCACAACCCCTCACAACGACCTTTACTTTGTTCCTTTAGTGTGTAGCACCAAATTGCATCTGTTTAAGGTGACAACACAAGTAGTATAGGCAGACTTGTCATCGCTGTTATTCATGAATTATAATCATAATTCATAGCATTCACTATCAAGTATTGAAACACCTGGAATGCGTCCATTCCTTTAGGGTGTAATCAATATTGGCATCCCTGACATAACTCATCATCAGAAAGGCGTGCACTCCTCACTGATGGGAGCTATGCAAGTCCTAATCATACTTCAAGCAATCTGAATAATGTACATAAATAGAATATGTTCTACATAGTAATTCTAACAATTATACTTGCACACATATATGTTTATATATATATATCAGTCAGGGTTTATAGAATACTTATCCATTTCACGGATGTAAGTTCTCTTCATTAATGAGGAATGGGGGCTCCTTCTCTGAGTTGACAGTCCCTCGGTTTTCCATTCCAACTCCTTTTGATGTTACATAACCGTTATACGTCTTACTGACATATTCTTTACCATCTCACTCATATTGTCTTAATGTCTAATGGTGTTTCACTCAAAACCCCTTTCCAAATCATGGAATCCCTTCCCATGAAGTTTGGCTTCTGCAAGCCATCACACATGGTCTTCCTGCAACGTGTCTTCCTAACACATTCCTCAAACAACCAAACAATCAGCAACATTCAACAATACAATTCAAATGTGATTGTTCCATAACCAATCAATGGTACTAATAATTAAATTCAATATGAATTTGCAACTCTGTCTACTACAAAAATTGATTTTCTTAGCCATGAGGCTATCCTCATATTGCTTGGCTCTTGTAAGTGGCACCATTCTGTCCATTATGGATTTATGTTTGCTGCCATACATGGACATCCACCTACAACATGTCCTCCTGACACAATTTTACATAAGCCAAACAGTCAGCAACATTCAACAATACAATTCAAATTTGAAAATTTACAAATCTGAGATTTATAATTCTTCTTTCTAACAGAGCTTATATTTCTCAACCATGAGATTCATTCTCATAAGCTCTAAATCGAATTTTCAAGTCTGCTCCTTATAGAAATTAGATTTGCAACCATGATATTATTCTCATAAACTTAAATGAGAATATTTTCAGATTTGTTTCATGCATAAGTTAAATTTCACACCACGTGAGAATCTTTTCATAACCTTTGGCTTTTGCACATGGTAGAGTTCGGTCTTTACTATGGTCTTATCCCCATTGCCATATGCAAGACATTTCTACCTAGAGTTTGAAACTTTCAATTAGCCAAACATGCTGTGAGTCCCCATGCATATAATATTTCATTGCTACAACAACCACTGAAGCATTTCCAGAATTATAACATTCCGTAATTCAAACACTTCCAGCTGTTAACATATCAATATAACAAACTCATTTACTTCACGTAAATCGTTATCATACTAAAATTGCAAGGTACAGTCACATCATTTATGCAATTAACTTAAAGCTTTTAAATGTTCATTAATTCATAGCCATATCATTTATACAATTCTATCCTTCCAACAGAGCACTCTGGAAGCCTGTCAATCATGACTACATTCATGCAATTTTTTCCCTGCATTCATAGCAGCGCATGAAATGATCTCAGAATTATCATTAATTCATCCATTCATCTATTGCTCAATTGCAATGAAACATATACATATATCACAATCATGCATGCACACATTACATCTCCTCAGGTGTAACTACCCACATGCATGCATATTCACAACATTTACTCAAGTTTTTCATATGCATTACTCAATGCTTAACTACAAGATTTATAAAATCTCTTAATGCACATCCACTCAATGCCACCTTGCATTGTTTCATGAGTACTATGCATTCAAGCATATTATGACTTAATCATGACTATCTCATATAACATGCATTACGATAATCAGGACCATCGGTCCTCACTTGCTTTGGTTATTAAACCCATAACCAAAATACACATGGCATGATATATTTTATATGAATGCAATCTAAATTTCTAAACAATCACATGGTATGAGACCTCTTTCCTTCACCACTCTATGCTCCACCACACTATGGAAGTATGCCATTCCCATGAATGCATTTCAATCCTAAATGCATACCATTTTATGATTACTAAATATGGTTCAATGGATGCTTACCCAATCCCCTTTCAACACATATGCAATCATCATAATTAAACCATTACCTGTATGGATCCCATTTACACCTTTGATGTTACTTGATTAGTTGGTCTCTTATAAAGGGTTACAAAATTCTTCCACCAATCTCTTTATCATGGATTTACTGCCCTATCCTTTTCTTCATAAGGTTGTTGGCCACATGCAACAACATCATCAACACATGTAGCCATGCTTCTATTGTCTTTGGTCGTACAACCAATAACAACACCAATAGTGATTATCAACCACAATATTTACCATTAGTGGTTCATTGCATATGTAGAACCTCACTAATTTTACTAATATGTAATATCATATGTGTGCAAAAAAATATGCTCATGCACTGTGCAATGTTTATTAATATGCTAGCCAATGCATATTCATGCCGCTCATCTAATCTCTTGCATTTTCAGAATTCCCATGCCATAATTTGATGTACATAAAGATTATAAAATATAAATATAGTTAGCAATACAGTGGTTAAGGAATTCTCCCTTTTCAATCCCTCATCTTTGCATGATCTTCATCTTCCACATCATAGCTGGTTCGATTTCGTGGCATGCTACTTCCAGGCATGCAATTCTAGAATTTGCCCATATCGACAACAATTTGTCAAAACAGCCACTGGCACTTTTCTGCGCTGCATAACTATGAGGCATGATAACCTCATTCAAATTCTGGTAATGCACCATTGTTCCCTGCTGGAAAAGCTTTCCAATGCCTGTCCTTGTGGTCCATTCTCACATCGGGTGTGGGAATTCCATTACTTCAAAAATGACAACTTTCACCATAATTTTGCACATTTTTACACAGTTGTATTTTGGTTTGGGATGCCAACTTCAGCCACCTGTGGAATAAAATCTATGAAGAATCACAAAAAAATTTCTACCAAGCAAAGTTATCCCATATAACAAGGAACACTTAGCAACTCACGTATCTCTGTTCCGATGCTCCATTCATCTTTTATAAAATTCTGGGTTTGATTACTTCTCACTTTTGACATTTTTCCAAAATTTCAAATTTTGGGCCAAAATGGCTATTTCCCAAATGGTGCATTTCTGGGAAATCTTCATCTAACGGAATATGTCTGGTTTACTGTGAATATGAAATGTTGAGTTCAATAATTTTCTTGATTCTGAATTATAGGGTCATTTTCAACCACTGCAAGTTTTTCAAAATTCCTAAAATGTGGCTCGGAATAGTGCTTTTTGTCCTTAACACTCACCCCAACTCCACATCCTTTGGAGTTTGGCTCTAAAACTCCAAAATTAACACCGTGCTTGCTACATGACTGCTCCACATGAATTTTGGTTCAATCCGACCTCCCGTCAAGCGCTGGGATACCGATCTGTGAAAACCATTAATCTCGAATTTATGCCAATTTATAGCATAATGGGATCGGGATCTTCATTGGTTCATTCATGGCCTCCGTCAATGGCCTCAGAATGCCACTGACTTCATCAAAATCAGATCCTGCCTGCTCCCGCTATCCAAAATTCAAATTTCGGGCTCTATACTTTTTTTTTTCGTGCCCAAACCCGAAACCCGAAAGCTGAAACCCGAAATGCGGGATTTGGGATTGCGGAAATCCCAAAACCAACTTCCCGCAACCCGAAACCCAAAAAGTCACGGGTTCGGGTTTTCAGGAATCCATTCCGCAAAATGATGCTCCCGAAACCCGAAAAATTACGGGTTCGGGATTTCATAAATCCATTCCACAAAATGGTGCTCCCGAAACCTGAAATCCGAAGGATGGAAAATTGCGGGTTCATGATTTTGGAAATCCATTTCGCAAAATGGCGCTCCTGAAACCCGAAACCCGAAAGACGATGGGTTCAGGATTTCAGAAATCCATTCCGCAAAATGGCACTCCCGAAACCTGAAACCCGAAACATTGTGGGTTCGGGATTTTAGAAATCCAACCCGCAATAGGGATGTTCCCGAAACTCGAAACCCGAAACCCGGGAAACACCCACGTTTCCTGCCACTTGTGGGGTCCGTATCTCCTTCGTCCCTTTCCGAAATGAGGAAACTTTGGAAACGTTGGAAATCTCTTGGAGAGATCTATGCACCTGTGTGTTCTTCTTCCACATCTGAGAAATATGACCCTGTCATTTTCCCCAATCAAAATGCCACCCCCAACTTCTCAATACTATGTTAAAACATCTTGTTACATGCCTGTAAACTCAGAGTCTGGCCCAAGCAGCCCCAGTGCTGCAAGCTGGACTCTGATACCACTTTGTCACGTCCCCTACCATCAACTCAATGCAAGGGAGGAAACATGACCAATCTACCGGGCTTATTGGCAATCTCAGCCCCGTTCATTTCTAAGAAATTAATAACAATTAAAAAATTCTTTGTGCAAATACATAATCAATATATACACAGCGGAAATAAACACAATTGCACACACAAATTGAAATGCATCAGCATATTTATCCCAAGCAAATGATAAATCAACAGGAAAATCCCATTCTCATGCTATGCACAGACTTCATATCAATTCTATTAACATGAACAATTATCATTCTGAATTAACACATTCCAAGAAACAAAATGCATATAATTTAAATCACAGAGAACACTTATCTGGGAGATGAAGTTTTCCAAATGACTGGCTATGTGAGGGAAACGTTCCACCCAACCATAGATCTCTGTCCAGCCTGTATTCTTTCAGCTGAGAGATCACCCCCGAGTTGGGTTGTGTATCCACTAAGGAGGAACTAGACAAGCTCACTCACAACCATGGATTCACTCAAAAATCTTGATAAGCCAACACACAGTTGGGTTTATCAAGCATACAGAAGAAAAGTGAGAAGGATGCCAAGCCAGTGAGCTCAACCACAGAGCTACAGACATCTCAAGTTAAATTCAAGCAATACAATCCTCTATTCAAACATCCACACTTGGATTTCTCACCATTCTGTCAACGAATAACTCAATCCTATCATTGGTTTTCTGGGCTATCAAAACTAGGTTTTCCAATGGATTTCGGGGTAGCTAATTTTCCCCAAGGTTCATACCTATGGATCCCCCATTGTATTTTATTGTCCAATACCAATTCTGGGCGTTTACGGCTCTTCAAAATGTGGGTTCTTTCACAGTTGCGATTTCTGGTTTTTCCTCATTGTTTGGCATTTGTTTTTTTTTTGGATGGAACTCTTGCTGGATGATCCACAATGGATTCGAAATGAGGAAGAAGAAATCCCCATGAGGTAGAGTGACTTGTGGTACAATAAAATGGAGCCCATACTCTGCCATACGAATTTCTGGGCTGCCCATGCTCCATTGAAGCCATGGACTGTTTTCTTCAACCACTTCCTTACAACAGAATTAAATGTCAGCAAGGAAAGTCAAATGGGTTCTCAAGGTGACATATGATAGCCTATGGTTCAATCCCATATCCCCCTCACCACTCCCGAATGGATACACATGGCCCCTTCTCATTCGTTGCCTCCATAGCCAGTTTTGGTATTTTATTGCATGATGTTTATTTACATCATTTTTACAATGTTCCATGGCTAAATAGCACATGGGCAACGTAATGTCTAATACTTGCCTTTAAATAAAATTCGAGCTTCCACTAGCGGGGCCTTGGCCTTGAGCTCCACGCTAGGAAAACATACATCACATGCATACAATATTTACATTAAAAGCTAACATATCCTAAGGGTCAAAATGGGGTATTACACCAGCATAGTCTTTGAAGCAAGATGTCTATAATTTTTTTTTTTTAAATTTTGATATCTAGTATCCTAGGGTGACACGTGGAACGATCTTATTGTGATAGGTGGCATATTTGATATTATACATTGAGTATTAGAAATATAGTTTAATTATAATATTGGCTCGTATAGAATATTTTCTCCTATGAACACCATTGAATTTGGCAGTTTGAGTATATTGGATCATATTTTAGTATTTCGGTAGTTACTCTGAGGACAATTAATTGATTTTAAGTGCAGCGGATAAAACACTTCTAAGGGCTAATTATTCTTAAGCACAATTAACTAGTAATTAAGGTGTTAATTACAACACTTAACGACAGTTAGTGCGCAAATGACTACACTTATCACAAATTCAATTTTGTAACAAATAACCATCCATTATCAATCCCAATGGCTATAAGTTGTATCTTTCCTTTTATAAAAATTTTATTGATGAAAATGAATAAATACAACTTTTTTTTGACCAAGTGGAAATTTAGAAACGCAACAATTTTGTTGCTTAAAACTACCACATAGGGAAATTTAGAAACCAATTTTGTCTACTATCAACCCTTGTGGACATCCATCATTCTGAACACTATTCCCCATGTTTACTCCTTTTGCCTTGACTGCTGCAAGGCCCTTCTCGTTTAATCTAATTTTTTCTCCTGTCCATCCTTTCCTTGGTGACCATGCCCATATGATGCTATTTACATCGATCTTCATATTTTTTTCTGCACCTACAACCCATTTTTGTTGTCTATTTAAGCATTTTCTGTACAAGACCTTCAGATCCTTCAATGGTCTTATTGGCTTCCACCATTGCACCTCTACTTTGTAAGACCCAATAGTACTAGCATCTGACTCCTGATAAACATCACCAATCGCCTTACCCAACTAGATTGCACAATCTGGGTTTGGTGATTGCACAACGACCATTTGGCCCTTTAAAACATCCACTCTTGGAATGAATTCATCTCTAGGCTTGTTGCGTAGCGGTCCAACATAGCAATCCTGCAAAGCAAGAAAATTTTCCTTCAAGTAGGCATCCATAATTTCATGTTCAGATCTTCTAGGTTCACTATGAATATCATGGCTTGTCAATGGACAAAAGTTAGTTGATGACTGATCAACACTCTCGAAGGGACTGTCCAAAGCTTTAAGTACAGCCTCCCAATAATTTAACTTGGGATGCCAAAATTGTTCACCTCCCTTCTCAATCCCTCCATTCCAGAATGAAATATATGTTTCTAGTCCTTTTTTTATTTCGTCAATGTCTGAAGGAATTTTTGATTACATATTTAATAACCTAGGCTGTCCCACTGGCAAGTCTGCTTTGCCATCTGGAAATGACCGCTAGAGTTTAAGCAGAGACGACCATCTTCATCCCGAAGTGATGCCTTCCATTGCATGACTGGAATGTCATCTATGAGATGAAATTTAAAATACTGACATTTTTTGATACCAACGATCTTGGCATTTACAAAACTCTTAAAACCGTAAAGTTCATCAATTAGATAAGGGACAAAGGAATTTTGATCTTCACATGTCCTATACGTATCCATAATTTCCGGGAGAGAAAATATATCCTTGCGCATTAGCTTTATTGATAACCTACCAAAACTTCCATCTATGTCTTCATGGGTGTTTCCAACCGAGATGAATCCAACTTCAACTTTCTCGAACACTCTCCTTGCTGCTAAAAGAGATAAAAATGCAAATACAAAGCAGTTTTTATTATCGCCTGAACAATTATCCATTTGCAACAACAATATGCGTGGTAGTTTTCTATAAGGCATGCATTGATTAGTACCATAAACACACATTACATCATCTTGCATTACATCTTGTCTGTATACCGAACACTTTTCATATGAGTCTGTTTGCAATAGAGAAACATGCATTTGGTTCTTAGATGTTCCGCCTTTGTAGATAAAATCATCATACTTATCACCCACTGGTTCTTCAAGACACTTCAAGCATTTAGCCAGGGATTTCACAGTGAAATTTGATCCCATCTCTAAAAATGAGAGGCTGAAATGACCAAATCCACCAGTCTTGTGCCCATGAGTCAACATTCCAGTCAATGATATGTGAAGATTCATAAGATTACTAAAATCTTTTTCCTTCTTACCCATCCTTGGAATGGAAGTCTTTGACTTGTCCATTTTGTCATGAACAATACTGACATAAGTCTTTGGATGTTGCAGGGAAGCCGACCTATGAGCATAATAGATCTGGCGACAACTTGAGACGTATTTATTATGAGCATATTGATTTGCTCGCAACTTTTCCACCTTAGTTGGATCAGTGGTCCCCTTGAGCCCATCATGTATTGTAATGCACTCATTACACCTTGCAAAGTTGTTTGATTTAGAAATTTTAACATCTGGAAAATCTTCTCTCATCACCTTGCTAAAGGAGGATTGTGATACTGGAGGGAAACCGATTCCTGTGATTTCATCATTAGCCATTTTTTGCAGTAAACCATGGGACATATTAGCGGGTAATAATTTCAAGGTTGTCCTTGTTCCATCTTTACTGATTATTCGTGTAAGATGTGGAGATTTGTTTGAATTCTCTACTACAATTTTATTACTAGTAGCTACTAGTGCAGTAGTGTTCAGCCTGGATTTTTCCAAGCCACTTTTACCGTGCACAACTCTCACATCACCATTCATGAACATTCTTTTATAATTGAAGAAACTGCTTTTTTTAATCCGATGGAATTTATACCATGCATTTTGACAGACGTCTACTGTGTCTAATCTCATTGTAAACAAGCTTCTTTTTCTGTCATCTCCTTCTTTGGCCATAGGAGCATTTGATCCCAAAGAATTCATAACAAAATGTCTTTTTGAATTTCCATTCATACTATCAAATTTCTTCGCACATTCAACTATTGATCCATGTGGAATTTTTTATATACAAATATTTGAGCAACAGTGTTCGGTGCCAATGTTTGAAAGGAATGCACCCAGATTTAGTGCAGGCTTGTAAGGTACCGATCTTGAATTTCTTTCAAAAATTTTAGTTCCAGCTTGCCACTTTACGGAATTGTATGGCCTTGTCCCATTACCTTTAACATCTGTATATTCAGAACGAGGTGTACCTAGAAGGGCCATCTGTAAAGGACATTTTTCAAAAACATTCCAAAAGTTGACCATTTCTTCCTCTGCTTTCTATTTTAGTATAACATCCAAAGGAACATTATCGAGGTCAAGCAAATTGTTTGTAGGCCATCTTATAAGGGATCCTTCAAATACACCACAATCCTCGCAATTGCATAAGACTTTATGAACTAAAATACCGAACTCACCAGCATCTAGTGCTTTGAATTGTACAATGTCTCCCTCAAAAACATTTGAAACTATTCCCCGAGCAACATACTATGGCTTTAAAGAAAATTGATGTATCAAATTAACTGTCCGTCCCAACAACCTTTCATTGTGATTTTCTCTTAATATTTTCAAAGTAGATTCAGATTGATTATCGTTGAAAGTTTTTGCAAAAGAAAGCAATGTTTCTGTATTAAAATCGATGATTCTCTTAATTGGCCAAATAACAAAAGCTCCACTGCTCAACCCTGGACAACATGCCATACAAGAAAACACAACTTCATCCATCAGAATACAAAATTTGAAGTCACCCAAAAATGTTTCCCCAATAAAATCACTCCCACTCACATTTGTTACAACAACTATGGAAATGAAATCCTTTCTTTCTGAACACTTATGTAACAACTTAACTTTTCTCATAATAAAATAACATTTATTCTCAGTTGTTATGATATGTACTACACTCGTCGAAGTAGAAGCTGGTATATCATTGACCTCATTCTCAGTTGTTATAATATGTGCTACACTTGTCGAAGTAGAATCTGGTATATCATTCACCTCATTCTCGCGAAGAGAAGACCCAATCTGGTTAACAATCTCAGATACAGGCCATTGAATATAACCACCAACTGCCTCTGACAATGTATCTGCACCTTCTGATCGATTGGAAAATGGAAGACTTGCATTTAAAGACTTGGTAACATTTACAATGATACATCCGTCCTTAATTATGATATTATGCAAAAAATTTCTTTCTGGAAAAGAGATTCCTTCAGCAACTTTCAATCCATTAAAAAGCAGGTCCACACATTGTTGAGTACCAAAATCCATTTCATAAACGATATCTGAAATATAAAATAACAGGACACATTGTTCAGAACCAAAATCTAGTTCAGAAGCGTTTTATGAAATATAAAATATAACATAAATTATAATATATAAAAAAATGTCTGTTCGGACTTGAAATTTTCCGAATGGTAGGATTGGCCGCCCCTTCTTGTAGAAGAAGTGAACACAAGACAGATCAAAAGACCCTTCTTGTAGTCGTGAAATATTACAAAAATAATACTGGGTAGAAGAAGCTTCTCCCGCTCGTTCATTTATGACGAAAAATTAGAAATATTCAACCTACGAATGCTAGGCCGTCAATTCATGTATTTCCAAAATTGTTAACAAGGGAAGAATACTAAGCACAATGAGGGTCGGCTGACCCTTCTTTACGATAAAAATTTAAATATATTTAGTCTACGAATGCTAGGCTGTCAATACATGTATTTCCAAAATTGTGAACAAGGGAAGAATACTGAGCACAACAAGGGTCAGCCGACCCTTCATTTACGATATAAATTTAAATATATTTAATCTACGAAGGCTATGTCAACAATTCCCGACTTCCAACTTCCACTGTAAATAGTAGGGAGTCAACCCGGGCATCATCTAAGTTCTAACAGATAAAAATGTTTGTCCCGACTTCCATTTTCCAAAGAGAAGGATCGACCGCCCCTTCGTTTAGGAGAGAATTGTGAACAACTATATCCAGCAAGTCACCGATATCCAGAATGGCGAAAGAAAGAAGGATTGACTGACCCTTCTTGCATTTTAGAACTATTATGAATAAAATACTGGGTAGAAGAAGGGTGAGCCATCCCTTCTTTTTTTTGTAAGTAAGAAGTTTTTTTATTAAATCAAAGAGGAGTTACAGAAGGAACAAGCTAACCCAGAGTCAAACTTGTTCATCAAAACATACCATCTAACTACTAACCCATAGAATCCAGCATCAGTATCCTTGCGGTAGACAATTATCACCAAAACAGATAAGATGCTTTCATTCAACAGGCCATCCCTATCCTCATAAGATTTGGAACAACAAAAATCACTACCTATCCAAAAAGTCGTTGAACCAGAGATATTCTTAGCATAGGCATGCAGGACCGAAATAAAAAAGCACAGCAAAATGCTACTACCCCCCTTAGGAAAGATATACATTTAGGAAAAGACAATCTAGCTTAACAGCCGACTCTCCCTTAATAAAAAGACTTGCAGTTTGGAAAAATGATTCAAGATCAGGCATCAACGAAAAATGGCTACGTTATAACATATAAAATTGTTTTCCCCGACTTCTGTTTTCCAAGAAGAAGGATCGTTTAGTAGATAATTGTGAAAACCTTTATCTAGAAATTGAACGATATCCAGAATCCTAAAGACGAAGAAGGATCGACTGACCTTTCTTGCAGTCTCAAGCTATAACGAAAAGAATATTGGGAAGAAGAAGGATCGTCCACCGCTTCTTTTATGAGGGAATTGGAAAAATAGAACTTGGAGAAAGAGCGGCCGATCTTTCTCTGTGAAATATGTATTTGGAGTGCAGATATCTACTTTAGCCACTCCGAAAAACTTATCCCTGGAAGAAGGAGCGAACACTCTTTCTCCTCAGCATCTACTTCCAAAAACCCCGAAATGGGACAACCGGATGAAAGAGCGCCCTCGCTTTCTCTTAAGAAAATTTCGACTTGATAGGAAACTCTTTGTAGCAAAACTTCTGTAAATTTTTTCGTTCAAATGTCGAAATCTAGTCTCCAAGGTGACACGTGGAATGCTCAGTTTATGCCACATGGATTTGATTATTCATTAATGACAGTCTGTAATTTTCCTTCCTTTCTTTGTTAATTGTTATTTCCAGTAATGATAGTCTGTAAATTTCCTTCCTTTCTCTGTTAATTGTTGTTTCCAGTAAATCTTTTCCATTGTGTTATTCTTCATGCTTGGATGAAAGTAATCTTAAATCAGAATTCATATGTTTATGCTCTGGTTTACCGCATCTAAGTATTCACCAATTTTCTACTAAAATTGATATTGGATTTATTTATGATCAATACCCAATATTAATGGACTATTTTCTTTTGTTCATTATCAACCTACAACCTAAGACAAACAAGGGTATTCACCAATTTTCACGAATTTCCTGATAAAACTCACTTAATTTTAAGAACATTTCTATTAGCTTTATCTCTTCAACTAAATTACTTGGTATCATATGCAAGACTCAAATGTGTTCTCATTGCATCCAACAATTTGAGTCATAAACCACGTCCAACTACCCAATACATGGGACTTTTCTATAGTGAATATTAACTGCAAAATGATATTAAAAATAAGAAACATGTTTCAATTTTTCGAGTTCATTTGTCATTATTTTTTTCCAACAAACCTAGCCAAATGCTAGAGGATTTGCAGAAAACAATATGGAATATATGAAAATAATACGCTACACCACCAGACAGAAAACATATGCAAGCTGGCGGCAATCCTGTAATGCACGATTTTGCAAATATAACGATGTGAATTCATATTAATGGAATATAAGAAGATAACTATCCAAAATTGAAGGAAATAAATTATGGAAATCTGAAGAATCTAAAATGTTCAGCGACTTTCAATTACTGTGAACTTGAAACTGTCATTGCATTGATTTTTGACAACCATGGAAGATATGGATTTTTAGCCCGGAGGTTGAATAAGCATGCTGTGTTACAGATTTAGATTTATGGTTTGAATAATATAAATACCTGCCAATTGAAAAATTAGCAGTTGATTCTTCAAATCAATCTTACTGATCTACCCTCCCAACACTCTTCTTTGTTCCACCTCAGCAAAAGAAAACCTCGGTCCTCAGAGAAAACAGAGCTCCAAACTCGCAACCACAGATTTAGATTTATGGTTTGAATAATATAAATACTTGCCAATTGAAAAACTAGCAATGGATTCTTCAAACCAATCTTACTACTCTACCCTCCCAACACTCTTCTCGGTTCCACCTCAGCAAAAGCAAACCTCGGTCCTCAGAGAAAACAGAGCTCCAAAATCGCAACCACGGAGAGTTTGAACTTTAAGTTTCAATGTTCTGTGGCGCGATATCATCACTGCATAAAAGTTCATGACATTAATTATCACAGTGTGGCGGGATATCATCTATATGTCGTGACACATAAACACAATCCATCGTAAACGTGATGAGATTGTTCGCACGAGTGATACAGTCCATCATTTACCATTAGCGTCGTACAAAGCATTTTAAACGGTGGAAAAGATTACATCCATGCCAACGTACAAACCATTTTAAATGGCGGAAAAGATCACCTCTGCCAACGTACAAACTATTATAAATGGCGGAAAAGATCACCTCCACCAACGCACAAACCATTTTAAATGGCGGAAAAGATCACCTCCGCCAACATACAAACCATTTTAAATGGTGGAAAATATCAATTCCGCATCCCCAACATGCCCACTAGGATAAAGGGATGGGTGGTTGCGGAATCTAAAACCACTCTCCACATGGCAGCACCACATAATTTCACAAGTTGGAAGGGCGGTAAGGAAAACCACCTTCCTCCATTTGCAAAAACACCTTCTCCCATCCTTCACGGTCGCTGGCACGTGTGGATATGATGTGGCTGGATATAACAGTTGTGACCAAAACCAAAGAGTCTTCCCTATAGTTGATTATATAAGGAAGAATCTTTCTAAAGTGGGGCCTTTTAGAATTTATAGTCCCTATAGTTGTGGCGATATGTATAAAGTTTTCAGTTTCGTGCCAACTATGATTAAAATGTATTAGAATATAAATACATTGTATGCTAGGGTATTTGCAAAGCTGTATAAATAATTAAATTTAAATTATTATAAAATAAAAATCAAGATAATTGTTATTTAAATGTAATATATGAATTTAGTTTTAAAGTAAGATTTAAAACTATTTCCAATTAGTTAAAAGTTTATTTTTTTATTCATAAAGTAAATAGTAAAATATATAAATTTACTTTCTTTTATTTAATATATAAAAGTCAAAATAGATTTTCATTTATTATTTTTTACGGTAATTGCAATTCAATGTAGGGACAAGTGAATACTCTAGAATGGGTAGTAGATAGAGATTAGTGCACCAACTCGACAAGGTAGCACGAAATAGACTTTTACTGCAGCTTAGTTTTCTATAGAATTTTTTTTTAGTCAACCATGTATATGTATGGGTGCGATGCAATAAGAATGTCATTAACAACCCACATGGCAATCATGACTGCGTGTAAGCACCCGGTGAAGGGAACGTGCAAGAAAAAGTCCCAAAGTTCCCAATTTTAGAGGGTAGAAGTTCCCAATAAGTTCCCAACCATCCGGAACGGTTCCCATCAGATTTGGAAAGCTTCCTACAAGTTCCCAAGTTCCTTGGAACGTCGGAACTTCGGGAATGAGTTTCTTAAAAGATGGGAGCGGTTCCTGTGCTACATAGTATCTTTATACAATGGAGATCCAAGCAACTGGCATTGTAAGAGCACTTTTCCACTTAGATAAAATGGTGTTGTGGCTGTCTATCAGTTGCAGAAAATTAATAGATAAAATGTGTTAAACGAAGAAATTCTGTTGCAGAAAATTAATAGATAAAATGAGTTAAAGGAAGAAATTCATTTAAGACATAATAACACATGAATCATATATTCATAGAAATCCAACCTACAGATCGATGCATTAATTAATTAATTAATTAAGAAATCCAAAAAAGATGGCCGAAACCGACTGAATTTCATTAATTATGCAAAAAATTACACTGACTCATGGTGCCATCCTCCTCCGAAAAAAGAGGAAGTCCCTTATTGAATAATGGATCAAACATTTCTTTGTAGAGTTTTACTTGATGTGCTAAAATGTCTATCCTTTCCTGAATTGTGTTCTTTGTAGAAATTTTATGGCCTTTTCTGCACACTCCATGGGTTTCTTGTTCAAGTTTTCCTTGACTGTTGTTATGCTTTGCCTGGCTAACTTTATTACAGCCTCTTTGTCCAGAATGAAATCTAGATATGGCCTCAATTTCTCCGCAACCCTCCCTTGCTTTGCTTCCATCAGGGAGGTCTCACCTCTAAGTTGCTTTATTAATTCATCATATTTCACTTGTAGCCCTAGGTATTTACCTCTCAAGCCTTTCCCTCCTGCTCTTCTTCTGAGACTCTGCTCCTCACCTATGTGTTCTACTTTGAAACCTTTCGATTTCTCAGTCTTTTAGGCTTTCCATGTTCTCCAACTATTTTCTCTTCTCATGTGTTTTCCTTTCAAGGTCTTTAGACTTAGCTCTCCACTTCTTTTCAGTTTCCACCATGAGAGCTATATCAATCAGCCACAACTTCTTTTCAAACTTCAACGGCTTAGCTCTGCAGTTTGTTGGTTCCTCTTGGAGATCTCTGCCAATTCAGAAGCTTCTACCAGCTGGAGGGGATCTTTAGCTTCTTTTTTAATGACTGAATGATGCTGTCTTTGTCATCCAACATATTTTTTATACTACCCTTCTTGTCTTCTTGGATTTTAGTAGACAACAATGCATTTTGCAGCTTTTTTATTTATGTCTTGTGGACTTTGTTCTGACTTGCAATTTTGACAGTTCTAGGGAAGCCTTTAGCAGTTTGGCATAGATAACCTCCCCAGTCTCCTTGTGCAAGTTAATCATATCAGGAACAAGAATATCTTCCAAGTTCACTTTCACTTCAGTGGCTTTGGTTTTTCAAGCTGTCCAACTGTAAGATCTACTCTGGGTCGTGGATCTCTATCCCTATTTAACTCCCATGAGGTCAGCCATGTGACGTCAAGTCGTTGGGCTCTTTATTTTCCCTGCCCCCGACGTCGCCTCATCTTGCTTGGAAACAATTCACATGGATCTCCAACGTGCGAATATCAGGATGTCAGGTTGACGCTACTATGTTCTGTCATGGCCCTCTGAATCCCGACTCAATTCGGGGTGAGATCTAAGGTGTGACAATGTGTCAATGATTGTGGCTGTAATAACAAAACCACTACTAGGCCCAAAACAAGGCTGAAACATTGTCCCTACTACCTATGTGTGATAATGTGTCAATGACTATGGCTATAATAACAAAACCACTACTAGGCCCAAAACATGGCTGAAACATTGTCCCTACTACCTATGTGAGCCTGGATACTAATGTCCACTAGTTTTTTGTCAAAATGAAATTCAAATTTCCCCTTTGATGAGTCCTCTACAAGACTTCATTTATTGCGTGAATGTCACAGACTCGTGACAACTCTAAACAACACTCAATGGCATGCAACTACAAATAATGGCATGCAACTAGAACCACAAACGAAGCTGAGGTTGATTTATGCATTGATATAGAGAGGTGGCACTAGGAACACAATATGGAGAAACAATGAGTTAGAAAAAACATTTGGTCCAAAGTACCAATAGGGTTATTAATAAAATTAAAAAAAAAAATTGGCTCAACAACTGTCTTCAATTTGATGGGTGGCATGATCATGATCATGTAATATCCCTCCGTCCTTCCAAAAATATGTGGTTTCTCACCATGTTTGTCTTCGACACTCGCCACCAAAAGACGTATAAAAATTACATGTCTTTACATCCTCTTCCATTTAAATCCTCATCCCATAGTCATGACTAATGAGTATTATGCATGCACATCCTCACCTTATAATATCAATTGGTTCAAGGCGTAGAGACAACCATAAATTATCAAATGTGTTAAGACGCAAAGAGTAAGAGACAACTATCAGTAAGTCTTATATTAAATTTACCATATAAGTCTTTAATTTGCACTATCATCTGAGATTTGACACGTTGGATTGTTGTGATCTTCTTATAACTCCTTACCAATGTGACGGTAAGGCTTCTTTGATGGTGAAGTCCATAATTTTAAGTCTTCTTCCTCATTATCATGCCTTTTGGTAAGACAATAAGGAGGGAAGTGGCCCGCATTAGCATGGAAAACATCTTTGACATAGAGATAGATAAATTAATTCTTTCATTAGATAACTTAAATTTCATGCCAGTGACTATGAATTCACCGAATTGTGGATTGGTAAAAAACACATCAAAATTTAGAGCCTCAAGCTCTTAATTACTTATGTAGCTAGAATTTTCGTAAACCGAGCAATTAACAAACTTCTTTTGTTATTGTGGTTCAATTTAAAAGGTAGATTGTCGAGACTCAAACATGTAGCGAGTTGCAAGGCTCTAGTTGACTTAAAATTGATTCCATTTCCCCTCCATACCATACCTATATGTTGTCGCGACAAGTGTTGAACAACAAAATTTGATGCCCAGGCCCTTATGATGCTAGTGTTGCTAACTTGGTTGGTATGGAGGATTATTTTTTAATGTTGTTTTGAGCTATGCATTGTTTTTTCTTAGGCTTCTAGTGTCCATCATTCTTACATCTCTCAAGCTTGGATGGTTTCCTTCTCTCTAGTTTGAATTAAGGTTTTGGTTGGTTTTATATGTAGATTTTGGTTGTAGGTTTATTATAGCCTCATTTTGCTTAGTGGCTTCTTTTTGTACATAGTTAACAGTAAGTAATTTTCTCAGCAATATGCATAACATTATGTAGATGCCCCAATATGGTTATTGCATAGTCTAAGTAGTTTTTTTGTATAATGAAGTGTGGTCTAACCCAGAAAAATACAACAAAATAGTTGTTATTTTAATGAACTGTAAAATTAATGTTACATATATGTCAAATTAAGGTGTTCAATTTTGGTTATATTGAAAAGATACCATTTTATCATGTAGATATTCAGGAGTGCTCAATTGTTTAAGATTGTAAAGATTTGGATGGGAAATATTTGTGTTTTGCATTTTTTTGGGGGGAGGGTTTAGTTAATTTATACTTTTCAATTGAAGTACAATTATTTAAATTGCCCTTCATCTTTGAAGGAATCAAGGAACAAATGAACTTCCAATAAAAATTAATACCCACCCTTCAAATTTGATCACTGCTCACCACCCTGGAACACACGCTCGGTTGGGACTCCTATTCCACCACTCGTCCCTTCGGCCGCGACAGTCGTCCTGGGAACAATACACCTGGAGCCACCACATATGTTGTCAGACCTGAAGCCACCCTTGTAACACTCTCGCCACTCCTCTTGGCATGGATAAGTCTAACCCAGGGGGTAGCATGTCGGTTTTGACAAGTAGCAGGGACCCCATCCCCTCCACCTTGATCCCAATCCTGGCCAAGCGTACACATAGTGAGCCGACTGGTTTCGTTCCTTTCATGCCCCGGAAGACGACGTCGTTGCCGGTCAAGCTCCCTGCTCAGTGCACTTGTCCTTCTGTGAAAACTACTCTGCCTCCCGTGAGAGCTACGTCGACACCTGGGATTGTTGCTTCGACACCTCGGAATGCTGCTCCAACACCTGCAAGCGATTGGAAGGGCACGGATTACTACAATTTCCCGATTCTGGAGGAGACACCTTCGGATGCAGAAGGCCCCTCTGCAACTGGTTGAGGAGGTTCTTCTGATGTCTCTCTCTTACTTTTTTCCTGTTTTGGTTCTTCCTATAACTGCCAGTTTTTTGTATAGTTTCATTTTGAATCGCCACAACTCTGCTGATATCTATGGATGGAACCTCTGGATAAGACCACCACTGACTATAATCTCTACTGTACTTTTATTAGCTTAATATAAATCTGCATATTTACAAAAAAAAAAAATTCTCCCCCATCAAATCATCTTCATATAAAATGCTAATTGGAAATTTGGCATTAATTTAATAACATATGTTGATCATTTGCAGAAATAGATAAATGATTTAAATAAACAAATTCATTTAAAACATGAAAACATAGATCATAAGTCAAGACACATCTAAACTACAGAACAATGTATTAATTGTGATTGCAAACTAAATCAGTGTATTTCAACATAGATCAAACAAATTTGATAAATTAAAAAATTAGATATCAAGAGACAACTAACTGTATTTCTTAAGGGCTACAAAAATTTACAATAGTCCTCTTTCTGTGATTTTCTCCCCCCTTAAATAATAAAAACCAAATAGATACAAAGGGTAAACTTCCCAAACAATAGGTTGCGGAATGAAAAAAATTTCAAATATAACTAACCAAGCTTCCGCATTGCGGATTGTGGGTGGTGGAAAGCACAAAATTTGGAGAAAATTTGTCCTTTCCACAAATCACAAAAGCACAAAAAAATCAATGAATTCTAAAGGGAAAATTATTAACTGGACATAACAAAGAGATCATCAATGGGCCTCTGGAGTGGGATCATCAATCACAATGCTATCAAGCAAATCAACAATTTCCTGAGAGACTTCAGTGACCTCTTGTGTTATAGACACAACATGGAAAAGAGATCAATTGCAATTGCGGGTTGCGGAATAAAAAAAATATCAAAACCAAATGACCAAGAAATCCGCAATCCTCATTGCAAGACGATTGCGGGGAGAAAATCTATGTTTTCCACAACACACAAAAATCTATTAAATTTGAAAGGGAAATTATTAATTTGGTTGTGGAATTGGGGATGTGAGAATTTAAACTTGAGCGGTTTAATGTTTCTGCCATGTGCAGTCGGGATAAAAGATAACTTGGATAAAGAAGACAAAGCCACTCTTTCTCTGAGAATATTTCCACTTACAAAAAAATCGTTCGAAGCAATGTAAAGTTATTCAACCTACGTAGGCTAGACCATCAATTCATCTATATCCAAAACGGTGAGTACTACGAAGGATGTGTAAACATATTTAATCTACGAAGGCCTGGCTAAGAATTCTGGACTGTATCCGCCCATTCGTTTAGTGGATTATTAATAGAGAAGAAGGGTTGGCTGCCCCTTCCATTATGAGGGATTTGTAAAAATAGACAACTTGGAGAAAGAGCGTCGCTCTTTCTTTGAGAATATTTCCATTTGCAAGCAAATTGTGCAAAGCAATGTAAACTTATTCAACCTACGAAGGCTAGACCGTCAATTGATTTATATTCAAAACGGTGAGCTCAGCAATCACCTATATCTATATTGGCCAACACAGGAAGGATCAACCCACCCTTTTTGCATCCAAGAACTATTATGAATAGAGTTATGGGCAGAAGAAGGGTTGGCTGCCCCTTCCGTTATGAAGGATTTGTAAAAATAGACAACTTGGAGAAAGAGCGACTGCTCTTTCTTTGGGAATATTTCAATTTGCAAGCAAATTGTGCAAAGCAATGTAAACTTATTCAACCTACTAAGGATAGACCATCAATTCATTTATATCCAAATCGGTGAGCTCATCAATTCACCTATATCTAGATTGGCCAACACAGGAAGGATCAACCCACCCTTCTTGCATCCTAAAACTAGTATGAGTAGAGTTACGAGCAAAAGAAGGGTTGGATGCCCCTTCCGTTATGAAGGATTTGTAAAAATAGACAACTTGGAGAAAGAGCAACCACTCTTTCTTTGAGAATATTTCCATTTGCTAGCAAATTGTGCAAAGCAATGTAAACTTATTCAACCTATGAAGGCTAGACCGTCAATTCATTTATATCCAAAATGGTTGTCACTGGCAGAATACTTAACACAAGAAGGATTGACCGATCCTTCTTGCATCCTAGAAATTTTATGAATGGTTATGGGAAAAAGAAGGGTTGGCATCCCCTTCCTTTATGTGGGATTTTAAAAATAGACAACTTCGAGAAAGAGAAAGAGCGACCACTCTTTCTCTGAGAATACTTCCACTAAAAAATGTAAAATTATTCAACCTACAAAGGCTATACTGTCAATTCATTTATATCCTTAACGGTGAACATTGGCAGAATGCTTACCACAACAAGGGTTCGGCCGACCCATCATTTATGAGACTACTGTAAACAAATTTAATATACGAAGGCCAGTTTGAGAATTCTTGACTTTCAACTTCCGCTGTAAATAGTAGGGATCCACCACTTCGATTAGTAAATAATAGTGAACACCCATATCCATCGATTCACCTATATCCAGAATGGAAAACAAAAGAAGGATCGAGCAACCCTTCTTGCATTCTTAAAACTATTATGAATAGAGTTATGGGCAAAAGAAGGGTCGGCCGCCCCTTCCTTTATGAGGGATTTGTAAAAATAAACAACTTGGAGAAAGAGCGGCCGCTCTTTCTCTGAGAATATTTCAATTGCAATCAAGTTGTGCAATGCTCCTATGAAATTTTTGTTTGAAACTTTTGTTTAGAGTGCTGAAACTTCCAACTGCTACAAAACATCTCTAGAGGAAGGAGTGGTCGCTCTTTCTCCTCAGCATCTAATTCCAACACCCTTTCACTAAACACAAGTTTCAGCTTGGCACCATCAAACTCTTTCGAGGCATCTTTCTATAAATTTTGTTGTTAAAATGTTGAGATATAGCTTCCACGGTTTGATATCTAGCTTCCATGGTTCCAGGGTGACACGTGGCATATTTGATTTTTACAGTACTTTTTCTATTGTTTAAAAGAATATTACACATCTTAAAGGTACTATTTCAATATAAATCTTAGAATACAGATTTAAGTTATAGTAATTCCAATGCAAGAGCAGAAACATCGAGGGAAAAATCAAGAGATAAATGACCTTCAAACATGAAATTTAAGCCATATTTAGATATTAACCAACAAACATTATGCAAACTAAAGTAAGGTAATTTACAAACATTAGTACTTTGAAAATAGCTAAAATGCACTTCCAAGATAAATATGATTCATCGCTCAATGTGTCTCCTGGAGTTCTACATTCAAAGAGTTTTTCTCGAGTAAATAATCACTATGTCAAATTGATGCCCTGGATTTTTTGTTTTCCGTTATTTAACCTATCATTCAAAATAAATTCAAAACTTAGTTTATCTAAATTGAAAAAGAATAGATAAATCCAAACATAATCGATAAATAAGAGAGGTTAAGAATTTAGAGAAGACCAAAGAATTAGAAAATTAATTAAAATTAATATTCAAAAAACTGCATATATTTCATTCAAGGAGGATCTGGACATATCACAGAGTTTAAATTTTCAAAATGTAGGGCCGAGGACAAAATCCCTCCCCTGAACCAACACAAAAGTAAACCTAAAATAGCTGTTGATACAAACTGAACAGAAGGGCCTTGGAAAAAATCCCTCAACTAAACTAATAGAAAAGTAAACCTAAAATATTAAAGTTTTCAGTAAAATAACATGAGACCGTGGTGGGTGGGTCACATGGTTCTCTTAGGATGAGTCAATATCCATTGGTTTCACCCCTACAGATGACCTTGAGGGAGTTGATGAGGGAGTTCCGGCAATTGCGTGAGTTTATGAGGGAGTTCCGACAGTTGGACGGGACTATCCAGAACCTACCAAAGTAACTGGGCTCCCCTCGGCATTACAATGAGGTCGGGCGGGTTGATTTCGAATGGCTTCATCATGCTTACAGAGGAGGACTCGGATTGTCTCCATCATTTCGGTCTAGTTGCTTTCCATTCTTTTCTCCATCGATTTTAGCCTGGTTTCCATGGTCTGTTGAATCTCATTGATCCTCCTTTCTAGATTCTCCACTGTGATGCGGGTGGCTTTATTGGTGAATCTGGTCCTTCCACGTGTGCTACTGTCTGCCATTATAAAACAAGGAGACTTTCCTGAAGAACTACTATAAGAAAGATTTCCTAAAGAGCGACCACTATGTAGAGCAGTGGTCAGAATCTGGAGACTTTCCTTTTCTCCAACTTTAACAACCAGCCATTGAGGAGGGCCAGTGGACGGAGAAAGAGTCAAACACAGAGCTAATTTTGAAAACATTTTTGGCAAGCTAGATCGAACAGGAGCAAACCCTATTTAAACGAGTGGAAATGATTAAAAAACTAGAACATGATCCAAAACCAGAACTCAGATCGCAGGAAATCTCCAGAGCCGTCGGAATGAAAGATCAAAGCGATTGAAATACTATTATAGTGGGTTATAGGACATTAAGGGTCAAAGACGTTACCCAAGAACTGGCAGACTTTACCCTTTGATTTAACTGATGGGACATATTGACGGCAAGGATCTCAACTTCTTGGAATCCAACGGCTAACCGGCCTGCTGCGGCCGCATTAAATGGCCTGCAGAAGGTTGGATAGTGCTTGCCTTCATAATTCGCGTAGGATAAAAGCTAACTTCCTAGAAATTAAAACTGATGGGACTTTACCTTTTTACCCTTTACCCTTTACCCTTTGATTTAACTGATGGGACATTAAAACACGCAGCTTTTCCGGCGAAATTTGGATGGAAATCGGTCAAATTTCTTCCTGGAAATTGTTATTTCCACAATACTGCAATTTCCCTAACTAAATGCCCTATTTTAAAACTACCTAGATCCTAGAATAAATGCCCATTGCCATTCCTAGACTAAATGCCCTATTTTAAAACTACCCAGATCGCCGAAATTGCAATTTGAGCAGTCGAAATTGCCATTTCAGCTATTTCCACACTGCTGGATTCCAGCGAGTCGGGGGTGTTTTGGTTAGGCCTTATACTGCTCCTTCATAATTGGGCTCATAAACTTTTGAAGTCCACCGTCTATCTTAGATGGGGCAATCCAATGCTACAAGATAGTTACACTGAGTTAAGTTGTGTAGATTTTAAAACACAGGATAGGATGCAAATTCTTTATGAAATCTAGCTAAGTGCATGCTTAAACAAGATTGAAAGTCTATGAAGATCAATGATGAATCGATGCCATTATAAGGATCCAATATTCGTTTTATGAAGAGGTATGATTTTCCTTGATAAAGTTCTCAAATAATAAAGTTCTTTGAAAATATATATAACCATGTATGAAGAGGACCATAGGTGTCTATGAAGTAATTGCATATCAGAAGCAAGATCTGAAAAGCTGAAGTTAAAACTATTATAAATTAGAGGGTTGTTGGGTGGTTCTTCGGGCAGGTTGAGGCCTTCTAAGGGAATTGTTGCCTCCTAGTTGTGGGTATAGATTTAGGGTGGTGGGGCATCCTTGTCTGTTTAACAGGTAGAAAACCAGGGGTGTAGGAGCATCCTTGTTTGTTTAGCAGGTAGAAAACCAGGGGTGTAGGAGTATCCTTTCTGTAGTGGTAAAAGAATACATGGGATTAAGTTCTCTATCAAGTTCGTGCTTGTAGAACAATTTTGTATACGATTTGTATCGGTGTGTTCAAATTTCAATTGTCCTATTCACATTGGGAATGATTATTTAACATGTGTTTAATACTAATTTTATATAAAAAGGGTAGAAAAAGGAAATACAGATTCCCCCCCCGCCCACCTCTTAATATTGTTGGATGAACCAACACTTGCCACATAGCCCTCATCGTCGCCTAACGTCTTGTGTAGTTGATGATCTAGCGCCTCTGCTTAATATTTTAAGTGCTTGGGCATATTGGTATAAGTTTGTAGGCCCCCTAAGGTATGTTCGGGTACACAGGGTACTACCAAAGGACCGAACACCAAGAGCAACCACTTCACACAAACAGATCACAGATCAACACACCGATGTTTTGACGTGGTTTAAACCCTCTTGAGGGAAACACTCCACGGCCCCGGCCAAATAGCTTCTACGGGACAATTTATTATGCAAATAAAGAAAGTTACAAATGAGCTTCTCATAATCGATCATCTAAATAATGACCCTCCATGCTCTTTAAATAGAGATCATGGACCAATCGGGTGTTAATCCACGGATCAAGGTTAGGTTTGATCTAAGAGAAGTTGAGCCGTCGGATCACTCTATGTCGGGAACATATTGTGACCGTCGGATTAAGTATTTACAAATGCATACTAGTGCATACTAAAGAAACACACTATCCCTAACAAATATATTACACAAGTTGATCTTAACTAACTCCTAAGTGTCTAAATATCCTAACATCCCCCCTTAAGAACAACTTGGGATAGGATTGAAGGATTTACAAAAGTGACACTATTAGGAGAAGGAAGGAGGCATTAGAGCCTATCCCCCCTTAATGACAAGTTCCTGAAATCCTAACGTAGATCGAAGTTTAGAAAACTTCGCTTCTGTAAGAGGCTTGGTGAAGATGTCTGCAACTTGATCATCTATAGGGCAAAAGAGCACTTCAATAACACGATCATGAACAAGATTTCTGATGAAGTGCATATGTAGCTCAATGTGTTTGCTGCGTTGATGTAGAAATGGATCTTTGACAAGCTTGATGGCACTTTGACTGTCGCACCAAAGTGGAGTAGGCTGCTGCTATTCGAATCCAAACTCTGAAAGGATCTGTCGAAGCCATAAAGCTTCCTAACTCGCATTAACTGCTGCTCAATATTCTGCCTCTGCTGAAGAAAGAGAAAGAGCTTGTTGTTTCTTACAAGCCCAAGTAATAGGTCCAGATCCTAGACTGAAAACATAACCTGCAGTAGACTTTCGATCATCAGGATCGCCGGTCCAATTTGAATCAGTGAAACCAACCAACAAAGGTTTCCCCCCTATACTGTAATGAATCCCAAACTGAACTGTGCCTTGAATATATCGAAGTATTCTTTTAGCTGCTTTCCAGTGACTTTCATGAGGTGTTTGCATATAACGGGAAACACGACCAATGGCAAAGGAAAGGTCAGGACGGGAATGGGTCAAGTATAAGAGACTACCAACAAGATGATGGTATAAGGTGGCATCGACTTCAGGTGAAGTACAAGCGGCATAAAGTTTGACTCCAGACTAGAAGGGAGAAGGGATTGGTGTACAATCTTCCATGTGAAAGCAACGAAGAAGGTCACAAGCATACTTAGACTGAGAAAGAAAGATTCCTTCTTTGGTTTGCAGGACTTGGAGACCAAGAAAATAATGCAAATGTCCTAAGTCTGACATTTCAAAATTTTGTTTAAGATTGGATTTCACATGGGTTATAAGCTTAGGGTCACTACCAGTAAGAATAAGGTCATCAACATATAGAACAAGTATGATGAGATGGTTTCGTACTTTCTTGGTATAGACATTGAGGTCAGAATGGTATCTAGAAAAACCAGTGTCAAGGAGAAAGTTATCCATTTTGGCATACCAAGCTCTAGGAGCTTGCTTAAGGCCATATAAGGATTTCTTAAGGCAGAAGACAAGGCTAGAGTTATTCTGAACATAGCCAGGAGGTTGTTCCATGTAAATTTCCTCCTGTAAATCACCATGTAAGAAGGCAGACTTGACATCCATTTGATGGACTTCCCAGTTGTGTAAGGCTGCAAGGGAAAGTACAAGGTGGATGGAGTTCATTTTAGCGACAGGAGCAAAGGTTTCATTGTAGTCAATCCCTTCAACTTGGGAAAAACCTTTGGCAACTAACCTTGCCTTAAGTCTTTCAACACTTCCATCTGATGCATACTTAGTTCTGTAGACCCATTTACATCTGACAAGTTTTCTTTCTTTTGGAAGAGGTACAAGATCCCAAGTATCATTTGCCATTAAGGAACGATATTCTTCATCCATGGCTGCATCCCAATCTGGATTCCCTGAAGCTTCTGCAAAAGTTTATGGATCATGATTCTCGGAAACTTGAGCCAAAAGAGAAGAGGCTCGCTGAAACTGAGAACGTGTTCGACGTTGATCTCTAGGATCACCGACAAGATCACCAGCTGCTTCACATGTTGAACGGACCCATCGAGGAAGCACTTGTGCTGGTGCAACTGGAGGAACATGAGCAGGCGGAGGTGGATTTTCATCCTCACTGTCATCATCAGAAACTGGAGTTGGAAACCTATCAAGGAAGTTGGAAGAAGAAGAAGAAGGCACAAATGCCGAATCAGGCTTGCAGGCCAAAGATGGTACAATCACCGAGTTATGCTCGCAGGCCAAGAGATTTTCATCAAATTTAACATCTCTTCTAATGATTATATCATGAGAATGTGTTTGAAGAAGTCTATAACCTTTTACATCTTCAGAATATCCAACAAATATGCACTTTTCACTTTTAGGCTGCAATGCTTTCCGTTTTTCATCCGGAATGTGAGCCCATGCTTCACTACCAAACACACGAAAGTGACTTACATCAGGTTTAGTTTTACTCCATGCTTCTTCCGGTGTTATACCTTGTAATGCTTTTGTGGAGGTGCGATTAACTATGTAATTTGCACAATTTATGGCTTCATCCCAAAATTGAAGACTTAGTCCGTTAGATTGGATCATATAATTAGCCATTTCTTTTAAAGTGCGGTTCTTCCGCTCAGCTACACCATTTTGTTGTGGTGTATATTGAACAATGTGCTGTTGTTGGATGCCTTGTTTAGTGCATAAAGTAGTGAACTTATTGTTAACATATTCTCCTCCATTGTCAGATCTCAACTTAATAATTTGATGACCAGATTGTTTTTCAACAAGGGCCTTGTAGGCCAAGAACATGTTAAATACTTCGCTCTTAAGTTTTAGGAAATAAACCCAAGTGCGTCTGGTGTAATCATCAATGAAAGTTAAGAAATATTTGAAACCAGAAAAGGAAGAAGATGGAAGAGGACCATACAAGTCACTATGCACAAGCTCCAAGGGAACCGAGGCGTGCCAAGAGGCACGTTTGTCAAAACTATCCCGATGATGTTTTGCGAGTACACAACCGGAGCAAACACCATCCCTGCAAGATACCATCGGAAGACCTGTCACCATATTTTCTGTACATAGTTGTTGCAATGAGCGATAATTTAAGTGACCAAATCGCTCATGCCAAAGTTTGCTCAAGTTATCACTATGAGCAACAAAAACTAAAGGGAAAGGTGATGACCCAAAGTTGTTAAACTTGTACAATCTGGTAATATCATCAACAATTCTAGTAGCTAGGACCTGTTGAGGATCTTTAAAATCCTTGATTACAACTTGGTGAGGTGTAAAGTTCACAGTTTTACCTTCACCAGAATGAGTGATCTGATAGACTGATAACAAATTGCAGGAAATTCTTGGAACACATAGTACATCACTAAAATGACCATTATCTACTGGAACTGTTCCAGCTCCTACAACACTTAGAGATCTATCATCACGAACAAATATTTGTTTGGTGTTACATTCATGCATAGTAGAAAAGATGGCTTGATCCTTAGCCATATGATAAGATGCTCCAGAATCAATGAGCCATTCATTTGAAGTAGAAGAAGAAGATGCATTATAAAAATAACCAGAAGCACAAAGTGCATGTCCATGAGAGGCAGATTCTGAAGATGAATCTAGGCTGGTGTGGTGCTTCTTCATTGCTGCTTCCAAGGTTGCCATCTTCTTGAAACACTTATATTCATCATGATTATCTTTCTTTCAATAGTTGCAATGACACTCAGTCTTCTTGCTTTTTGGCTTGGATCCTTTGTCATTTTTTAAAGAAGGAGCTGACTGAGAGGGTTTTGGACCCTTGTTTGACTTATTATTGCGAAAATTTTGTTTCTTGGGAGGCTTGGAGTTTTCTTTCTGTTGGGACAATAAGGCTTTCCCAGATGTATCTGCATTGTTGATTATTACAAGATGAATGAGTTTATCTTGTTCTCTAATTAAGGAATCACAAAAGGATTCAAGACTAGGCTCTTGATAGCTAGCTGCATTCAAGGATGCTTTCATGGAGTAAAATGTAGATACAAAAACAAAATATGCAGGTTCAATTTTGGAAAGAATATGATAAATGCATTGTTTGTCTTACCTCTCAATCTTACATTTTGCACATAAGAGTTTAAGAGTTTTGTACTTAGATAAATAATCTTGAATGCATGAAAAGTCACTTGGATTTAAAGAAATCAACTCATTTTCGAGTTGGTGACCTCGAATTTCATTGTGTTTACCAAACACAGATTCCAACTTGTCCCAAGCAGCGTTAGGTTTATCAATTCCAGATATGTGGAATCGCAAATCATTAGAGATTGACATCCCAATCAATCCACAAGCTTCATCACATCTATTTTCCCATTTTATTTTCTTATCATCATCAGTGGGTTCTTTTTCTTTCCCTGAGGTAATTCTGAAAAGTCCTCTACTTCGTAGAACATCCTCCATATGAGATTTCCATGAGAAATAGTTGGAACTGTTAAGTAGAATATCACAAGGGGCGGCCACATTTGTAAATTAATGGCTGTAAAAGCATAAACCAATATTCTGGATGTGAAGAGCTCGAAACAATAGGCGGTTTAAAAAAAAATGGCACTGAAAACTGACTCGGTATGATGAAGTTATGCTTGAACAAAGAAACTGTTGAAGATGTCCTCAATAGTGACGTGGCAGCTAGAGAATGTCCAACAAAAAAAAAGAACCCCCCTCTTCCCAAGATGAACCTTTTGACAATCACTTTACAAGAAAGTTGCTTTTAAGTGAACCACTTTTGTAAAATAAGTGATTTCACTTTTACAATGATATTACTTTTAAATAGTGCAACAATAAAAAAAAACTTAAGTGACTCACTTGTATTTTTTTTATTATTTAAGTGATATGCACTTTTACAATAAAATAACTTGAAAATAGAAATTGCATGCACTTTTTCTTTTAAAAGTACCTTCCTAAGACTTGAACTCAAGACCTATTAAGGAATAAAGCAACTTTGAACCAAGTGAGCTAGATTAAAAGATATGTAAAATATGGGAATGAGGAAGGGGGCTTTTTTTTTTACTCTTCCTGCTCGGTTTGCGTGCTTGCCTTTTTTCCTGCAAAACATACCACAAATCGAAACAAAAAAAATTTCCACACATGTGGAGTTAGATATTTTTAGCTTGCCCGGAAAGTCTACGCTTTCTCTCTATTTCTGATTTGCCGAGATCGCGCAAGGTGCACGGCAAAGAGCATATGCAGCCGAGAAAAACCCTTTCCCTTTCTGTTTCTGATTTGCCGAGATCGCTCAAGGTGCACGGAAAAGAGCATACCCAGACGGGAAAGCAACAATCCGAACCAAAAAAAATATAACAATAAAAAATGATAAAATATGAGATGTTTTTTCTTTAAAAACAGAAAATAAAAAAAATGCGTCATTGTAACATTAAACCTTCAGATCTGATGAAATATGTGTTTCTGGAGCAACCGGGAACCATTTTCGATCAAACGAAAACTATTTCTCAAAGGAAACAACGCTCCGGACGCAATGGAACACCTCCCACAGCCCAGAAATGCACAGAAATACCAGAACTAGAAACCATTTAAAGTTTCAGCAACAACAGTTCAAGATCTAGATCATAACCGGAGGCGGCACTTCACGATACACCAGGGAGCGTTGAATACTTTCAATTTCGTGCAACAATCTCCCCCTCAGTGCGAGCCGAGTGTGTATCAAACTCGTGACCTCTAGCTCTGATACCAAGTTCGGGTACACAGGGTACTACCAAAGGACTGAACACCAAGAGAAACCACTTCACACAAACAGATCACAGATCAACACACCGATGTTTTGACGTGGTTTAAACCCTCTTGAGGGAAACACTCCACGGCCCCGGCCAAATAGCTTCTACGGGACAATTTATTATGCAAAGAAACAAAGTTACAAGTGAGCTTCTCATAATCGATCAACTAAACAATGACCCTCCATGCTCTTTAAATAGAGATCATGGACCAATCTGGTGTTAAGCCACGGATCAAGGTTAGGTTTGATCTAAGAGAAGTTGAGCCGTCGGATCACTCTATGTCGGGAACATATTGTGACCGTCGGAGTAAGTATTTACAAATGGATACTAAAGAAACATGCTATCCCTAACGGATATATTACACAAGTTTATCTTAACTAACTCCTAAGTGTCCAAATATCCTAATAAGGTAAGCTTACTTCCCTTACACTTTTTAAGCCTTCTTTGGACTCCAAAGCTCATGAAATTTCCCTGATCGTTTTAGGTACTTGGGACAAAAATAATGCTAAGAATGGGGTCCCTTTGTGCAAAGATTTTGTACCTTGTCCCACCTCATGAACACCTTTCAAATTTATCTTTAACATGATCTTGCCACCCTAATCTGAATAAGAAGAATAATATTCCACTGCCATTGTATCACGGTTTCCATCAACCTGTTAGCTCTCCAAGAAACTACTTAGTGGTTATGGCTAAGTATGCTTGGTAACTTGAGAAATCATATTTTTTGTGTCTTTTGAAAAAAAAGTGGATCAATGGGATGACTAAATCAGAGTACAGTATTCGGACATTCAGCATGTAAACAGATGAAACAGTGCCTTCAAGAAACGATTGATCAGCATATAATATCAAAGATGGATGAAGAAAACATGTAACCAAACCAGTACAAAGTAGGGCTCGAGAGACATTCAAAGAACTGGAATCAAGCTGTGAGCTAAACAATGTAAAGAGAACATTCGCATTCAAAGCTAGACAACACTGATACAGTGAAAGAGAAAATGAAAACTGATATCGAAGCTGAAGGAAACCTGTGATCTATATTAGCATAAGAAAATCGAATATAATAGCCAATTATTCCATCCAAAATCGAACCATTTAACAGTCTTGGCTCTGTGGCTTTATAGCCTTTACAAAAATGTGTTTTCCAGATCCTAAAAACATGGATCTGTTTTAATGAACTAAAGTACTAACTGAAAGTTAAAAACAAAAAGATAGGGACTAATCCCTAAGATCATGGACATTCAGATATGGAGATCTTCTTCAACGACTCGATGGTTGGTGAAGTGAAGCAGCCTTCCAAGGCTCGGTGAACTGGGTTGGGCGCACTACAGATTTGATTTTCATGATATGGTAGTCGACCTTTGCAAAAACAGGCTTTCGGCAGCTAACTATCCTGCTGATTTCGTGCCTTAGCTGCCGGAAGTCAGACCTTTCGGCAGCTAATGAGCTTTGGGGGGCTCGCCTAAGCTGCCGAAAGCCGTAACTGTTTCACAAAATTAAACCCAAACGCTGCTTAACTGATTTTGTGCCTTAGCCGCCGGAAGTCAGATTCTTCGGCAGCTAATGAGCTCTGTGGGGCTCGCCTAAGCTGCCGAAAGCAGTAACTGGTTCACAAAATTAAACCCAAACGCTGCTTAACTGATTTAGTGCCTTAGCCGCCGGAAGTCAGATTCTTCGGCAGCTAATGAGCTCTGTGGGGCTCGCCTAAGCTGCCGAAAACCGTAACTGCTTCAAAAATTAAGACCCCAAAACGCTACTTTCCTGCATGCTCGTGACCAATCGCTAGGACTTCTTTGAAACTGCTCTTTTCCCTCTAGTCACTCGTTTAGTCTGTCTTTGCTGAACCTTCACAGGCTGTTCTTGCTGAGCTTCCACAGGCCGTTCTTGCTGAGCTTCCACAGGTGTTACTTCCCCAGGGGTCGTGGCCACCTCAGCCAACGTGTTTAGACCAGATGGTTGTGCTTCTGTTACTTCTAGTTGTACCTTTGTCCCCGACGATTCCTTCATCTTTAACCTGAGCATCCTGAGGTTACGGTAGAGCTTGACATTGTCTTTTATCAGTAATGCGTTCCTCTTGGTTGTTTTCTGGAGTTTATCGAAGATTTCCTTGCTCCGATCATGCAGTGCCATATTCTTTTCAATTAGCTTTGCGTTGTGCAACTTAACCTGTTCCTCATTGTGTCTTTCCTGGGAAAGTTCCTGTAGCAGCTCATTGACTTTGTTGGTCTCTGGTGTGGAAGGTTTGGGACCTGGTACATCAGTCAAGGGAGGGTCTTTACCTTTCTCACTCTCAATGGGCTGCTCTGCTCCTTGTTTCCCTTCGTCTTCAGATTCAGATCCTGAGTAGGGGAGATTTAGTGGGTTTTTCCCTTGAGGAGTTCCTTCAGCTTGTTCAAATACCAATTTTTTCTTTGACCTTCTCCTTTTGCTGGATGAGGAAGGGGATTCCATTTGGGCTTGAGGAGAGATGGCTCTCCTCCTTCTCTTGCTGATTTTGGGAGTGTTGCTCTTCTCGCCCTTGCCCTGCTTAACTGCCTCTTCATTGACAAGCTCTGTGGGAAATTCGTGCCAGAATAAAAAGTAATTCCAGTCCACACTTCTCTTCTTCAGAAGCTCCTTGATTATCAATGTTATGAGACCCTGGTGAGAGATCCTGCTTGCAATCTTGCTCGGCTTAGCCTGGACTTGCTTTGCCATTTTAGTGAGGGTCTTATGGAAGAAGTATGGCAGATTAATCTTTTCTCTCCCTGTGAAATGATTTAACAGTTTGAAATGGTAGTGCAGCACCCTATGATAACGGCCTTCACAAGTTATGTAAACGATGATGGCCTTTACAAGAGCCTGCCATTGAGGTTCGAGAAAGGCGATGGGAATATCCTTTCTCCACCTGATTTCCTTATGAGCTGGTAGGAGATATGACCTGAATTCAATGTCCGAAACTTTAGTGGTCTTAAACCAACTCTGTCCTGTTCTGGGCAGGCCCGTACATTCGGCTATAGCTGCCTCATCCACATGAAATTCTTCTCTGCCAAACTTCACTGTTCTCCCGTCGTAGCTCAGAGAAAACGCCTCAGCAAGTGGCTGGATGAAACTAGTGAGTCTCTCACAGTAGTCAAAAACTTCTGCAGACTTGAAAAACTCGGCCACTTGTGGATGGGACTCGAGATACCAGACCCCGTCTAGTTCTGTCCTGAGTGGCAGATTTGTTTTTGCCATGAGTCGAGCCCTTTGTTTTTTGCAGCAGAAGATTAAAAAGACACTGTGCTAGAGTCTCGTCCTGATGGGGGCGTCCCTGGATAGATGATTGGCTCTGATAAAAACTGCCTGAACGGAATAAAAACTTCAACTGAGTGATAAAATGAAAAACCCTATGGCCATGGCCCTGCTTACAACGTTTTGGGAAAAAGATGCCTTCCATCTGAGCCGAGCGAGTGATTACTTATGATATCGTCTAGCTCGTGTGAAATTATGAAGCGATCAGCTGCGAATGATCCTCAGATATGCATTAAGAGTTCCTGTGTTACCCTGCGCAGTCAATGATGTGGGTGTTTAATGACTCGCCTTCGGCAGCTTACTGGCATTAAACCTCATGATGGTCATATGAGATGCGTTCTGATCTTCCCATGCGTTCTGATCTTCCCTTCGGCGGCAAAACATACAGGCTCTCTTGATGTGAAGTCCTGTGTTACCCTGCGCAATCAATGATGTGGGTGTTTAATGACTCGCCTTCGGCAGCTTACCGGCATTAAACCTCATGATGGTCATATGAGATGCATTCTGATCTTCCTTTCGGCGGCAAAACACACAGGCTCTCTTGATGTGAAGTTGAGTACGGACACGTACTCTCTTTTTTTAATTTTCTGATAAGATCATTTTCGGCAGCTAACATAACCTTAGTAATTTCAATTAATCCTTTCAGCTGCCGAAAGTGAGCCTTTTCGACAGTTAACTGGCCTCTGCAAAACAGAGTTAGCTACCGAAACTTGTCCTCCCAAAATTTGAAACCAAGACTCAAATAAATCGGATTTTTGACTCAGTAATAAGAATGAGGACCTCCTTATGGACTCTAAACATTTAAAAAAATAAATTTTGGATTCAAACCTATCACCTAAAATAATGAAAAACTGACTGGTTATTTTAGGAGATAACATTGGCTCCTACTCGGGGATGGAATCCTCCCAGTGAGGTTCCAAAGAATCCCAGAACCAAATGCCTTTCCTGGAAATAAAACTGACACCTAGTCTAGTACTCCCATTGGGCATGGAGTTTATTTGACATTCATGGAAATAAAACTGACACCTAGTCTAGTACTCCCATTGGGCATGGAGTTTATTTGACACACTGACTCTAAATAGAAAAGAAAGACGAATATTTTACAATGAGAAAGACCCACGGTCTTTAAGAGAGGTAGATTTTCAAAAATCGCCCATTGAATGGGCCACCTGCGAGAATTTCTCCGTCCAGATGATGAAGAACAAAAGTGTTGTTGTGGTAAGCCTCTGTTATAATGTATGGACCAGTCCATAATGAATCGAACTTCCCATGCTGTCCTTTATTTTGCCTAGCTGCATCCCATTTCAAAACAAAATCACCTATTTTGAACACCTCCTTTTTTGTTTTTCTGTCAAAAGTGTTTTTTACCTTCATTTGATGATTTTCAGACTTTTCTATCAGATGCTCTCTCTCTTGCTGTAACTCCACCAATTGGAAAACTCTTCTAGTGTGATCATCAAGTTCAGAGCCGGCCTCTTGAAGGAAATTAGTCACTGGTAACACAAGTTGGACTGGGAATATGGCTTCAGTGCCATAGACTAATTTAAATGGGGATGTACCAATGGATTTTTTGATAGTGACTCTGTCGGCCCACAAAGCAAATTTTAACTTGCTGTCCCAACTTTTCTTATTTTCCTCCAGCAATTTCTTGATGATACGAGACAAACTTTTATTTGAGGACTCAGCTAGTCCGTTGCCCTGTGGGTAATATGACGTGGAATGAACTAGTTTTACCCCCATCTCTTCACATAAGCTCACCAAATGTCGGTCATTAAAGGCAGGAGCATTGTCTGTAATCAGCTTCATGGGACAACCAAACCTTGAAAAGATATTACTAAACAGAAAGTCAATAATCACCTTATGAGTAGCATTCCTCGTGGGAATGGATTCGATCCATTTCGTGAAATAATCTGTGGCAACCAATATCCATTTGTGTTGATTGCTTGATGAAGGATGGATCTCTCCGATGAAGTCCAAGCCCCATTGCTGGAATGGACCAACAGCTGTGATGGGCTTCAACGGTAAAGATTTCAACTGCCCCTTTCCTTGGAACCTTTGACATTTGTCGCATGCTTTCACAAAGGCAAATACATCAGAAAATACACAGGGCCAGTAATAACCCGCCCTCAGTATCTTGTGGACGGTTGTCTTCCAGTAGTGATGTCTGCCACAGATACTATCATGAAATTCAGTCATTACCTTGACAGCCTCCTCCTTTGTTACACATCTCAGGAGTACCCCTAAAGGGTCTTTCCAAAACAGCAAGTTATCTTTGATGCAGAAGCTCGTAGATTTAAGCTTAAGATCTCTTCCCTGTGTTCTTGTGAGTCCCTCTGGCAAAGAAAAAGTTTGCAAAAAGAAAACAATATCCTTGTACCATTCACACTCTGAGATATAAGAGGTTACCTGTAAATCTGACCTTGTTTGGTTCGCTGAAATTTCAAATTGGAAATCTGCTGTACCTTTCTCCTCTTCATAGATCTTCAATGCCTTGCAATTTTCTTCAGTCAATAACCGAGCGAGTCCCTGTCCTCGAACCAGCTTGACAGGTTTGATTTCTATGTCAAACTCAATCAGCTTTGCCACCCACTTACTCCTTTTGCCATCGATGTCAGGCTGTACTAAAACATATTTGACTGAACTAGAGGGGACATAAGCAATTACCTTGGACTGGAGAATGTAAATTCTGAATGCCTTCAGGGCCTTGATCAATGCATACGCTTGCTTCTCCAAAGGTTCATACTTAAGCTCAGCATCACGGAGTACCCGACTGAAAAAAGCCACAGGCTGCTCCTGTTCATCATCGTTTTTCTGTAAGAGGACAGCTGCAATAGTGTCATGTGAAGCAAATGAAAAGACGAAGAATTCTCTGTCAAAATGTGGACTGATGAGAACCGGGGCTGAAGTGATTGCTTTCTTGATATCCTGGAATGAATCCTTTGCCTGTTTAGTCCACCCGATTTCTGAATCTTTCTTTAGCATGCTGGTAATGTGTTTAGTTAGTTCAGCAAAATTTGAAATAAATCTGCGGATGAAGTTGATGGTGCCAAGAAAAGATTGGACATCTTTCTTGGATCTAGGTAATGACAAATCTAGGATTGCCTCCACCCTTTTTGGGTCAATTTTAACTCCTTCTGCTGAATCAATGTGACCGAGCAGCTTACCTTCTTTGAGTGCAAAAAATGACTTTTTAGGATTCAACGAGATACCATACTTCCTGCATTTCTCGAAAGCTTTTCTCAAATGTAGCAGATGATCTGAATGGCTGTGAGAGAACACCGTGATGTCATCGAGGTAAATGAGGACAAACTTATCCCTTTCTCCGACAAAGGCAATATCCATTGCCCGCTGGAAAGTAGCCCCAGCATTCATGAGACCGAAAGGCATTTTTTGGTACATGAACGTACCCCAAGGAGTTGTGAAGGCTGTCTTTTCTCTGTCCTCAGGATGGACAGCAATCTGGTTGTACCCCGAGAATCCGTCGATAAAGGACATGACACTTGCCCCCGAACTCTCTGCAAAATATGTTCCATCTTGGGTACCGAGTAATTGTCTTTCCGAGAACATTTATTCAAGTTCCTGAAATCGACACAGAGTCTGATTTCACCGTTCTTCTTCCTCACAGGGACAAGATTGGCAATCCAATCGGAATATCTCAGCGGGATAATGATCTGGGCCTCAAGCAATTTTTTTATTTCCTTCTCCATTGTGGGCAGCAGCATTGGATTGAATGATCTGAGCTTCTGTCGGAAAGGAGTAGTATCTTTGTTCAGTGGGATCCTATGTTGAATGATATCTGTGTCATAAGTCTTCAGATCTGAATACTTCCAGGCAAATATGTCAGAGAACTCCTTTAAGAGGCCAGCGTACTCAGACTTCTGTGGTTCTGTCAACTGGGAAGCCAAATTCACATATTTCGGATCTGATTCGTTTGCTAGGTTCAGAGGACAGCTATCAGATTCGTCCTCTTTCTTCTCAAGCTTGACAGCAACATCATTGCTATCAAACAGTCTCTCCAAAGGTATCAGCCCTTTCGGGATTCTGTTGGAAGAAAGCTGAACTATTTTGTGTGTCCCGATTTTGTCTTCAAACCTGGTTTTTTCTTTGGCAGCCTGTTCATTCTCATTGTCTTCATCAATTTCTAAGTCAGCAAATTCATCTATAACATTTAAAAACCTGGTCAGCTCTGCATCGTCTTCAAACACCTTCCAAAATTCTACATTATCAGGCAGTGAAGGCCGATATTTCACTTGAATCTCGTATGACGGTTTAGGAGGCAGAGGGGGAATGAAATTACAAGCTGAAACAGCTAAAGAATCAGCCATTTCGTTCATCAATCTAGGTACATGTGCTATTTTGAATTCAGAGAAAGAAGGGATAACATTGAGTACCTCGTCCCTGTAGGCTTTGAGCCTCACATGCTTTGCCTGAAAAGATTTGTTGACCTGCTGAATAATCAGATCAGCGTCCCCAAAGACATGTAGCTTTTTGATTTGCATTTGTTTGGCTGAATTCAGCCCCAACAGCAAAGCTTCGTACTCGGCAACATTGTTTGTCACTTGGAAATTTAGCTTAAATGACAGCTGTGTCTTTTCCTGTGAGGGAGAAATGAACACAACCCCTGCTCCAGCAGATTCTTTGGTACAAGCCCCATCAAAGAACATCGTCCATAATCCATTCTCATTCTCACTGTTGATAGGCTGGACCACAGGCTTTTTTAGTGGCAAAGATTCCGGCAAAGAGTCATCAACCTGTAAGATACATGAGCCCATTTCCGTGTCTACTGAATAAATGGGATGGTTAGCGGGATTCTTTTCATCACTGATGATGAAAGAAAGCTGAGACTCACGGTATAACCTTCTGCTTTCTCCGGAAAAGACTGGGATAGTGGCATAAGATAGGTCCATTTGCAAGGTTCCACCTAGTCTCTTCATCCATGATCTGGACAGCAAACAACCAAACTTGGGCGGGATATCAGCCACAACAACATCCATAATCATGGTTTTCATCGGGGCAGAGGATAGGGAAACTGCAAGGTCCTTTATCAACCCGAGGCATTTCACCTTCCTGGAGTCGAAGGAGAATAAATCATGGTAAGAGCGGGTGATTTCCAAGCCTAGTCCATGCATGACTGTTTTTGACATCAGGTTATGGGAAGCACCTGAATCGAGGAGGCAATTGTGCAAGGTCTTGTCATGGATGTTCAAAGAGACATAAAAAGGGGGACAGCTTTCACCTCGTTCTTCAATCATAGGGCCTAGCACAATGCTGGGGTTATCATCAGATAAGTTTATGGTGTCAGAGGAAAAAGAGACAGATTTGTGATCAAGGCTTTTACAAATGTCCTTTCGGAAGGCTTCGTTCTTCATGAGTTCAATAAGAGGTACAGGGATCTTTAGTTTCTGAATTTCTGTTTGTAAATTGAAAGAAGAAGAAGCAAAATTTTCAGATTCAGAGGGATTTGCTCTTACCATGGGCTGCGACTGAGTTGTTTTCTGAACTTCCTTGGCTGGCTGCTTTGCAGGGGCAGCAGTTTTTTTCGGAGGCACTGGAGAGTTTTGTTTTCCAGTATTCCTTTTGGATCTCAGATCGTATCCTGCCCGTCCATCAGTTTGCAGCATGGCCTGATCTTCATAAAGCTGGTTCAGTCCCTGATCAAACAATGACCCCTCATAGTCAGCTTCCGTCAAGTAAATTTCTTCGTACTCAGCTTCGACACAGTGAATGTCCTCTTCGAGTTCTTGAACATCCTCCTCATCTCCTTCGTCAAACACCACATTCTGGAAAGGAGCCCTGATTTTCTGATCGTCAACTGGATTTCTCTCTCTCTGTAAAAGTTGGACCTGCTGTTGGTTCCTTCTCCAATTTTGATTTCTATTTGGGTAATCAGCTTGGTTCTGATTCCTATTCGGATGCTCAAATTTACTTTGATTTCTCCCTTTGTCAGGAGATCTGCTGCTGGTCTTAATCTTCTCCATTTCAGAGGTCAGATTTTCCACCATTTTTGCCAACTTGTCAACCTTTTGGTTTGAATTGGAGGAGGAGGGGGCTTCCTCACTCCTTCTCCCTCTCTCGGAACCTATTTTCAGTTTCTCAGAAGATGACAAGTTCGATTCAACTTTCAGGGCAGCTTCTTGCATGGCTACGAGGGTTTCAGAATCCCTTTCTCTGAGCATCAAGCAGAATTTGTAATCGAAAGCTCCGGAATATGTGATCATAGCAGATGTTTCGGAAGGTTTGACTACCTCAGGGATCTTTTCATACATCTTATTGAACCTCTTGGTGAAATCAGATACAGACTCACCCGCTTTCCGTTTGAGATTCCCAAACTCAGTAATATAATGCAGGTAATCTTTTCTGTCTCCCCAATTTTTTAAAAAGGCATCATCAAGAGCAGTGATGTCTCCTATGGAAGCAGCTGGCAGCGTTTTGAACCATTTCCGGGCCTCTCCATCTAAGCTCTGGACAAAAATTCTCATCCAAACATCTTCAGCTTCGATGTTAGTATTTTCTGCATAAGCGTAGAAAGCTTCAAGGTGTTCTTCTGCTGTGTAGTTGCCCGGCCCAAAGAATTTAGGCATGCATTTTTGGTAATCCCCTACGGGCATTTGAGACAGTGGAAGTGCTAGTACCAATGGAGCATATCTGTTAGCTAGTATTTGTTCCATCTTAGTCATATTTTCTCCCCCAGCCATGATGACTGTGGTATGTGATGCAGCAGAAAAACTAACAACAGATGAACTTACAGTGGTGACTTTTGGAACAGCTTGACCTTTGGTCTTCTTCGCCTCCCTCAAGATTCGATCTGGATTTGGTACTGGAGACACCAGGGGTCCTTGGGGATTCGCTCTGGTGCTGGCCCTTTTTGGAGCCAGAATGATGTTGTGGAGTCGCCAGATAGAAGATATATAACCAATGAAGTGTCTAGTCCTTGTCTATCATCAAGGACCAGATCTGTGTTGTTCTCCCAGGAAGATCAGCTTCTCACTCCTCTCCCCGGCAACGGCGCCAATTTGTTAGCTCTCCAAGAAACTACTTAGTGGTTATGGCTAAGTATGCTTAGTAACTTGAGAAATCATATTTTTTGTGTCTTTTGAAAAAAAAGTGGATCAATGGGATGACTAAATCAGAGTACAGTATTCAGACATTCAGCATGTAAACAGATGAAACAGTGCCTTCAAGAAACGATTGATCAGCATATAATATCAAAGATGGATGAAGAAAACATGTAACCAAACCAGTACAAAGTAGGGCTCGAGAGACATTCAAAGAACTGGAATCAAGCTGTGAGCTAAACAATGTAAAGAGAACATTCACATTCAAAGCTAGACAACACTGATATAGTGAAAGAGAAAATGAAAACTGATATCGAAGCTGAAGGAAACCTGTGATCTATATTAGCATAAGAAAATCGAATATAATAGCCAATTATTCCATCCAAAATCGAACCATTTAACAGTCTTGGCTCTGTGGCTTTATAGCCTTTACAAAAATGTGTTTTCCAGATCCTAAAAACATGGATCTATTTTAATGAACTAAAGTACTAACTGAAAGTTAAAAATAAAAAGATAGGGACTAATCCCTAAGATCATGGACATTCAGATATGGAGATCTTCTTCAACGACTTGATGGTTGGTGAAGTGAAGCAGCCTTCCAAGGCTCGGTGAACTGGGTTGGGCGCGCTACAGATTTGATTTTCATGATATGGTAGTCGACCTTTGCAAAAACAGGATTTCGGCAGCTAACTATCCTGCTGATTTCGTGCCTTAGCTGCCGGAAGTCAGACCTTTCGGCAGCTAATGAGCTTTGGGGGGCTCGCCTAAGCTGCCGAAAGCCGTAACTGTTTCACAAAATTAAACCCAAACGCTACTTAACTGATTTTGTGCCTTAGCCGCCGGAAGTCAGATTCTTCGGCAGCTAATGAGCTCTGTGGGGCTCGCCTAAGCTGCCGAAAGCCGTAACTGGTTCACAAAATTAAACCCAAACGCTGCTTAACTGATTTAGTGCCTTAGCCGCCGGAAGTCAGATTCTTCAGCAGCTAATGAGCTCTGTGGGGCTCGCCTAAGCTGCCAAAAACCGTAACTGCTTCAAAAATTAAGACCCCAAAACGCTACTTTCCTGCATGCTTGTGACCAATCGCTAGGACTTCTTTGAAACTGCTCTTTTCCCTCTAGTCACTCGTTTAGTCTGTCTTTGCTGAACCTTCACAGGCTGTTCTTGCTGAGCTTCCACAGGCCGTTCTTGCTGAGCTTCCACAGGTGTTACTTCCTCAGGGGTCGTGGCCACCTCAGCCAACGTGTTTAGACCAGATGGTTGTGCTTCTGTTACTTCTGGTTGTACCTTTGTCCCCGACGATTCCTTCATCTTTAACCTGAGCATCCTGAGGTTACGGTAGAGCTTGACATTGTCTTTTATCAGCAATGCGTTCCTCTCGGTTGTTTTCTGGAGTTTATCGAAGATTTCCTTGCTCCGATCATGCAGTGCCATATTCTTTTCAATTAGCTTTGCGTTGTGCAACTTAACCTGTTCCTCATTGTGTCTTGCCTGGGAAAGTTCCTGTAGCAGCTCATTGACTTTATTGGTCTCTAGTGTGGAAGGTTTGGGACCTGGTACATCAGTCAAGGGAGGGTCTTTACCTTTCTCACTCTCCATGGGCTGCTCTGCTCCTTGTTTCCCTTCGTCTTCAGATTCAGATCCTGAGTAGGGGAGATTTAGTGGGTTTTTCCCTTGAGGAGTTCCTTCAGCTTGTTCAAATACCAATTTTTTCTTTGACCTTCTCCTTTTGCTGGATGAGGAAGGGGATTCCATTTGGGCTTGAGGAGAGATGGCTCTCCTCCTTCTCTTGCTGATTTTGGGAGTGCTGCTCTTCTCGCCCTTGCCCTGCTTAACTGCCTCTTCATTGACAAGCTCTGTGGGAAATCCGTGCCAGAATAAAAAGTAATTCCAGTCCACACTTCTCTTCTTCAGAAGCTCCTTGATTATCAACGTTATGAGACCCTGGTGAGAGATCCTGCTTGCAATCTTGCTCGGCTTAGCCTGGACTTGCTTTGCCATTTTAGTGAGGGTCTTATGGAAGAAGTATGGCAGATTAATCTTTTCTCTCCCTGTGAAATGATTTAACAGTTTGAAATGGTAGTGCAGCACCCTGTGATAACGGCCTTCACAAGTTATGTAAACGATGATGGCCTTTACAAGAGCCTGCCATTGAGGTTCGAGAAAGGCGATGGGAATATCCTTTCTCCACCTGATTTCCTTATGAGATGGTAGGAGATATGACCTGAATTCAATGTCCGAAACTTTAGTGGTCTTAAACCAACTCTGTCTTGTTCTGGGGAGGCCCGTACATTCGGCTATAGCTGCCTCATCCACATGAAATTATTCTCTGCCAAACTTCACTGTTCTCCCGTCGTAGCTCAGAGCAAACGCCTCAGCAAGTGGCTGGATGAAACTAGTGAGTCTCTCACAGTAGTCAAAAACTTCTACAGACTTGAAAAACTCGGCCACTTGTGGATGGGACTCGAGATACCAGACCCCGTCTAGTTCTGTCCTGAGTGGCAGATTTGTTTTTGCCATGAGTCGAGCCCTTTGTTTTTTGCAGCAGAAGATTAAAAAGACACTGTGCTAGAGTCTCGTCCTGATGGGGGCGTCCCTGGATAGATGATTGGCTCTGATAAAAACTGCCTGAACGGAATAAAAACTTCAACTGAGTGATAAAATGAAAAACCCCATGGCCATGGCCCTGCTTACAACGTTTTGGGAAAAAGATGCCTTCCATCTGAGCCGAGCGAGTGATTACTTATGATATCGTCTAGCTCGTGTGAAATTATGAAGAGATCAGCTGCGAATGATCCTCAGATATGCATTAAGAGTTCCTGTGCTACCCTGCGCAGTCAATGATGTGGGTGTTTAATGACTCGCCTTCGGCAGCTTACCGGCATTAAACCTCATGATGGTCATATGAGATGCGTTCTGATCTTCCCATGCGTTCTGATCTTCCCTTCGGCGGCAAAACATACAGGCTCTCTTGATGTGAAGTCCTGTGTTACCCTGCGCAATCAATGATGTGGGTGTTTAATGACTCGCCTTCGGCAGCTTACCGGCATTAAACCTCATGATGGTCATATGAGATGCATTCTGATCTTCCTTTCGGCGGCAAAACACACAGGCTCTCTTGATGTGAAGTTGAGTACGGACACGTACTCTCTTTTTTTAATTTTCTGATAAGATCATTTTTGGCAGCTAACATAACCTTAGTAATTTCAGTTAATCCTTTCAGCTGCCGAAAGTGAGCCTTTTCAACAGTTAACTGGCCTCTGCAAAACAGAGTTAGCTACCGAAACTTGTCCTCCCAAAATTTGAAACCAAGACTCAAATAAATCGGATTTTTGACTCAGTAATAAGAATGAGGACCTCCTTATGGACTCTAAACATTTAAAAAAATAAATTTTGGATTCAAACCTATCACCTAAAATAATGAAAAACTGACTGGTTATTTTAGGAGATAACACAACCTATACGTGTATATATGTCCTTGTACCTGTATCATTGTATTGATGTCACTATTGCAATCCATGTTCGTCACAAGGACACAATCATTGTCTCTGTCACAAGGCCACAAAAAATATTGATGTCACAATGCCAACTTGTACATGCCCCAAATTTGTCGTCCAAGAATGGCAGCAACTTCTTCCAAGATATACTTCACATGTATAGAAATTCTCAGAGTGTAATCAAAGCTTAGAGGGATCTCATGCCAATATCATTACCATGGTATACAATCACCAATAATATCTATGCCATTGGAGAGTGGTTTTTGATCATTTCTCATTTTGCATATTGGAGAGCGTAGCTTGTCCATAATTACTGTACTTGCCTTAGTACCAATTTCGAGGGTGAGATTTCCTAATTGGGAATTGGAGAGGCCATTGTGCATTAGACCATGAGGACACATATTAAGAGGTTGTGGAACCCACTACACTTGGCATGATTCTCTCACCAATTCGAGTTCAAGATTAAGGGTAACATACTTGGGGTAGTTTAAGAGGCATTATTCATGGCATGAGTCATGTAAGGTTGAATTGGAGTGGAAGAATAGGTCCCATGGAAGAGGAAGAGACATCTTAGAAGAATTGTGACACTTGGGCTAAATTCCTTAGGCTGCCTCTAGTATGACAACAATGATGCTATGACACAAATCAGACCTGAATGCTGACATCTGAAATATATGACATGTTAGTGATAAAAATAACATCCAAGGTGCAGAGGGGAGTTAGGGAAGCCATTCGAAATGAGGGAATAGGAATTGTTGGACAAGTCGCACACATTGGAAACTCTTCCCAAATTGAGTAGGAATGAATCCTTTGGAAGGAATTCGACCGAATTCGACCCAAGGAGAGTAGCTTTTGATCATTTTTATTTGCATATTTGCAATTTGGAGAGCTTGTAACTTGTCCATGTTAGTGGAGTGTTTACTCTGCTTGCCTTACTACCAATTTTGAGGTTGAAAGATTCCCATCCTAATTGGGAATTGGAGAGGCCATTGTGCATTGGATAGAAATTGGAGAGGCCATTGTGCATTGGACAGAAAACTAGAATTTGACAGAAATTGCAGATCCGAAATTCGCAGGTCACTTTTGAGGGGTAAATTTTTGGAGTTTTCAAAATCTAAGCACACCGGCTTGCTCGCCTCAGCCAATTGCATCTCCCTGTCCAATGAAAAGTTTGAAATTCCAAGTTTGGATTTTTAGGGTTTCTCTGTCAAACGCTATGCTCCAAATCTAGTGGTAAGTTTCTCATTAAGATGTCTCACCACATCAAGCTTGAAGGGGCTGATAAATTCCGAACATGAAAGTAAGGATTGGGTTTAAATCCTATCCTAGAAGTCTAGAATGAATTGGATACCTACATAAGTGAAGAGGTTCCAGTCCCAGAGGGAGATGATGTCGTAAGGCCTTACATAAGAAGAACTTGGATCATTGCATATTCTATCAAGGACCATCTCATACCACATGTGTCATCCATAAAGAGATGTTTGACTCCTTGACCAAGCTGTTTGAAGGAAAGAACATAAATCGAAAAATGACTTTGAGGAGTCAATTAAAGAATGTGAAGATACAAAATGCAGAGACCATGTAGACACACTTTACAAGGGTCTCTCGGATAAAAGAGCGACTTGAAGCCATTGAACAAGATATAGAGAATGAATAAATAGTGATGACCACCTTGAATGGTCATGGGATTCTTTCATCCAAGGAATTTGTGCTAGGAAGTAGGCTGTGGGAGGAATGCTCACAGGAAGAAGCTCAAATTGTAGCTCAAAAAGAAAACATGGGTAGTGAAGAGCAGGAACATCACACATGTTAGGAACCCATGTCTTTACTTTATTAGTGTATTATTGTTGGACGCATATGCTTTGTAAGTTATCCCGTAGTATTTGTTGATCCATAGTTTGTGTTATTGTTGTTTGCTGCATATGTTTTGTAAGTCGCCCATAGTATTGTTGATCCATATTTTGTATTGGCCCATGGTTTTGACCCATAGTATTGGCTCCTAGACTTAGTATATAAGTGTGTGTTGAGGCCTATGAAGGCACCGTGAAGTTATTTGTATTGAGCTTGCCCAAAGGAGATTGCCCCCTCGAAGTGGCCTGCAATCAATATAAAAGTGATTCTGAGTTTTGTTATTTATGTTGCCCCGTGTATTCTCATTAATTATTGTTGTAGGTTCATCACATCTCGTATCAGAGCACTTTCTTGGGCTCGTTGGGTGGAATTTCTGCTAAATTTTTTTTTCGCATTTGTTGCAAGTTCAGATCTGGGAATAATCCCTATCCGCTTAACTGTGGGAAGTACTTGGGAATAAGACCTAAAACTCATTGTGGGGAGTACCACAGGAATTCCAAAGTAGCTGGGCCATTGAGAGGACCTGCCAGCGAAAACGGCAACGACCCCTACCTAATTGACTAGTTCCCTCCCGTGAGGTAAACCAAGAGTTGTCGTTTGTGGCAAAGCGGTTATTAGTTTTACCTGAGCCGTGGAGTGATGGGTACTGCCCCAATACGCAAGTCGTCAAACAACATTGGTGGCCGAGTGAAACCCCTGAAATGTTAGGAAGCTAAACATACCTGGGGTCCATATCTATTTTCAGCTGAACCATTGCCGATCATTTCTGCGCCATTTCAGATCCATTCTGAAACCCATTCCAGATCCATCCATTTCAGATCTATTTCAGATCTAGCCATTTTTTATCTAGTCGGCGCCGCTTTAGATCCCTCTACTTCCGATCACTTCCGCGGTGTTGCAGATCTATCTGTTTCAGATCCCTTCCGCACCGTTGCAGATCTATCTGTTTCAGATCCCTTGTTTTCACTCTGTTTCCCTTGAAACTTCCATGACACCCCGGTAATCTCATCCTGCATATTTCATTCCTGAGGACCCTATCCTAAATTCCACTTCCCAAAGCCCGAAATCTCACATTTGTCTATTTTTAAGGTTTGCCATAACTTTTTTGGATTTCACCCAATCGCCGTCAAATTTTACCATCAAGTTCCTTTCCTAATTCTGCTTCTTTATCCCTCTCTGCCAAATTTTCTCATTCTTTCACCCCGCTTATGAAATCCCCATTTTTTGCTTCCCTGTCTATCAGAAAGTGTCCAAAACCTACTCAAACCCCAATTACCCCTCCGAGTTTTTCCCAAATCCAAATTTTCCTTTACTAAAGCAGATTTTGTTTGTGTTTTTCTGTCCATTCCCCCCCCGAAAAAAAAAAAAAAAACTCCTGGTTATGGTTGTCACCCGCGCTGGAGCAAAAACTAGGGAGGAAGCACTTGCAGCCATCCAAACCAAACTCCAAGATTTGGATGAAAAATTTCTCAACCTCCATCTTCAGCATTCAGCCATGAACAATAATTGACAGCAAGAATCTTCTGCAGCCAATGGGTTCTCTTCTTCTAGCAATTTCCGTGGTCTGAAGCTTGAATTTCCTCACTTCAACGATACTGATCCGACTAGATGGATCTATTCTGCATATCAGTATTTCAGTCTACATAATACTTTTGATGTCCAAAAATTTCCACTTGCATCCTTTCATTTGGAATAGGAAGCCCTTCAATGGTACCGTTGGTACATCAAGGCTCATGATGAGCCAAAATGGACAGATTTTTGCCAATTCATTTTGCAACGCTTTGGTCCTAGTGCTTTTGATGACTTCACTGGAGCACTCACTAAACTTCGTCAAAGTGGCACTGTGAGAGAGTATCAGACAAAATTTGAGAAACTATCCAATCACACAGAAGAATTATTTGATGAATTCTACAGGAGTTGTTTTATCAATGGTCTTAAGGATGAAATCCTGTCATAGGTTAAAATGTTCTGTCCCAACACAATGATGGAAGTCCTAGGGTTGGCTAAGTTGGAAGAAGACAAGCTTGCATCCCAACAATGCTCCAAACCCTCTTTTGTGCCCTTCGAAAATATGGGTTCTCAACGACATCCCATTCCACCAGCTCCTCGACCAACTCCTATCAAGCATTTGTCTGAAATAGAGATGCAAGCACACAGAGAAAAAGGGCTCTGTTATAATTGTGATGAGAAATTCACTCGAGGACATAAATGTGTTTAGCAAAAGCTCTATCTCTTGGATATGGATTCTTCACCTACCTCTAAAATTGGTGAAGAAGCTCCAGATACAATGGATGATTAGGTCGACATTCAAGAGTTTCCTATTGACCCCCCATCTCAGGACGACCAACAAGAGATATCTCTCAATGATTTATCCGACGTCACCACTCCCCAAACAATGCGGGTCATGGGTTACTTCAAGAAGCTTCCTCTTACAATACTCATTGATTCTGGCAGCACACATAACTTCATTGACCCTCAGATCGCCAAACAGGCTAATTTTTTTATCCATCCTTGCTCCAACTTTGAAGTCATGGTTGCTAATGGGGGCACCTTACCTTGCAAGGGAAAGTGTCACAATGTGCGTATCTCTCTGGAATATTATAACCTGCGCTCTGACATTTTTTCCTTGTCTTTAGGCAGATGTGATGTGGTTTTGGGTGTTCAATGGTTACCCACACTTGGCCCCATCTTATGGGATTTTTCTAAACTTTGGATGCATTTTTCCATCAATGGGACACAACACAAATTTACGGGCTTACAATCAGAGTCTCTCCGCATCATCAGTTCACATCCCCTGGAAAAGATCCTTAAGAGGAATTCACATGGTGTTATCGCTCAGCTCCATTCCATTCATATGCACCCACCAACGGCCTCCACTACTTCCTTGGATAAATATGCGGGTGTCTTTGCTGCACCAGTGGGCTTGCCGCCTTACCAAGACCTTTCCGGTAAGGTTTTAGCCGCATCTACATCTCAGCAGGACATGATGGCTATTTTACATGCAGTACAGAAGTGGCAGCCATCCCTATTGGGGAATTATTTCTGCATCAAGATTGATCTCCCGAGTTTGGAAAATTTTCTGGAACAACGGGTCTCCTCCCGAGCACACTTGAAATGGGTTATCCAACTCATGGGTTATGACTATGCAATCACTTACCATAAGGGTAAGGACAATATGGTGGCAGATGTTCCTTCTCGCACATTTGATGACCCAGTTTCTCTTACAACTATTTCTCTGCTTCTTCCAAATTGGTTGCAATCTATTCAACGGGGCTATCTCTTCTATGAACTCCATGCTTCTTCATCGGTAGGGCACTCTGGGTTCCTCCAAATGTATGACCGGGAACAATGTAACTTATTTTGGCAGGGACTTAAAGTGACAATTCAATGGATGGTGGTTGATTGTGATACTTTCCAGGTCAACAGGGTGAAACGACACTCCTTTCGAGACTGCTTGAACCCTTGCCCATCCTTACACAGATTTGGACAACTATTTCTATGGATTTCCTAGAAGCGCTCCAGTGGTACAGTACCACATATAAAAGGACACCATATGAAGCAGTCTCTGGACATGAACCACCAGTTCTTCTTCCATACACCTTCAGCAGCTCCCCAGTTCAGGCAATTGACTCGATTCTTCGAAACCATGATCAGATTCTTCTCATTCTGCAGGACAATCTTCACATGGCAAGAATTCGACTGAAAAACCAAGCCAATCAGCACCATTTTGAGTGCACTTTTCATGCAGTTGGTATGGTTCTTCTTCATATACAACCTTCCATGCAATCCTCCTTGAAACTCAAAAGGCGTTAGTGGCCCGGCATGCAACCCGAGGATGCTACAAGGGAACCACTCCTTCAGATTCTACATCAATTTCCACATCTCAAGCTTTGAGGACAAAGCTTTTTCTAAGGGGGAGTGGATGTTAGGAACCTGTGTCTTTACTTTATTAGTGTACTGTTGTTGGATGCATATGCTTTGTAATTCGTCCCGTAGTATTTGTTGATCCATAGTTTGTGTTATTGTTGTTTGGCGCATATGCTTTGTAAGTTGCCCATAGTATTGTTGATCCATAGTTTGTATTGGCCCATGGTTTTGACCCATAGTATTGGTGCCTAGACTTAGTATATAAGTGTGTGTTGAGGCCTATGAAGGCACCTTGAAGTTATTTGTATTGAGATTTCTCAAAGGAGGTTGCCCCCTCGAAGTGGCCTCCGATCAATATAAAAGTGATTCTGAGTTTTGTTATTTCTTCTATCCCATGTATTCTCATTAATTATTGTTGCAAGTTCATCACATATGTGGAGAAACCACTTGGGTTTGAGACACATGACATGGAGACTCATGTGTGCAAACTGAAGAAAGCCTTGTACGATTCGAAACAAGCACCCAGGACATGGTACAACAGAATTGACAACTTCTGACTAGTTAGGGATTTACCAAGAGTAAAGCGGATTCCAACCTTCAATACAAATTGAGGAAGGAAATCCAGTGATACTCCTACTGTATGTGGATGACTTGGTTGTGATAGGTGAGCATGGGAAGAGGAAGCTTGCTTCCGAGTTTCAGTTCTTGGGTACGATGCACTATTTTCTACACATGTGGCAGAGTGCAGATAGAATCTTTCCTGGACAAAGAAAGTAGATATCCTAAAGTGGAACGGGATGATGGACTACAAGGCCATGGCCACACCTATGGCCTTTCTGTAAACACATTGAGTCACCTAATTGCGGAAAAACATGTGATGAGATATCTGAAGGGTACATTGGATTATGGACTTAGATATGCCTCAGATAGGGAGTTTAGACTGTATGGGGCTACAGACTCAAATTGGGTTGCTGACAGCAGAAGATATTCTAGCTGATGGTGCTGCTGATGAGGATGCTCTAGCAGATGGTGTTCAAGCTGACAAGGTTGCTGATAGCAGAAGATGTTCCAGCTGATGTTGTTGCTGATGAGGATGTTCTAGTAGATGGTGTTCCAATCACGAGGTTGCTGACAGTAGAAGATGTTCCAGAAGATATTAGTCAACAATCACCGATGAGGTTCCTTTTTATGTCTTAATACCCTTCATATACCTTCAAACCCAATTCGAAATCCTTTAAAGAGTCTTTTGGAGCCATCTACCCTTGGGGGCTTCTAAAATTTCCTCTATATGGGTTCTTGGTTTATCTCAGTTAGACATTGCTTATTAAAATCTGTAGAGAGGAACGATGCAAAATTTGTCTCTTTTTATGTATTAATACCTTTTAAACATGTTCAGACCCAAATTTGAAAGCATTTGAGTCATTAATAGTCTAAGGGTGGAATTAGCCAAAAATTGTAACTTTTGAAGTTTAACAAATTTATTAAAAAGGGACACTACATGAACAATTATGCAGCTAATATGAAATGGATTGTGTACAAAAACAACGCCAACCTTAGATGTTATTTCTACGACATGTGATCTCTGACTCCTTCTTTTCCTAATTTAGTGTTTCATCTCACTGCCATCTGGGAAGATTGATCGTGTTGTTTAGACTTATCTTATCTGTTATGGTCATCTCTCTCTCTTCTTCATCGACTTCTTCCCATGTTACACTAGATCTTCTACAAACCCATTACAAAAAAATTATGTCAAATATTTTTTAATGTTTATAAAGAGGAACAATGCAAATATTGTTACTATTCTAAGGCCAAGGGTGGAGGTGGAACAGAAGAAATCATGATCCAGATTCACCCAAAAGCAAATCGACGGTGGAAATGGGTTCCTGCACTAGAAAGTGCATGATGGTTAAACCTGGATAAGGTGGAGCGAAAATTAAGCCGCTTACCACGTGGAAAGCAATGGTGGAGTCTACTATGAAAAGCGGTTAAATTTAAACCACTCATCGCAAGTTCCGAAACCACCTAAGCATATAATCTATAAAAGGTTTGTTCGAATTTAAAAAAAAAAAATTTGCCACTTATTGCCTAGAGGAAAAGAATCCGCGGGAAACACGTCGTTGTCTTTGTCAACTGGAAAAACACCCAAGAATATCACTTCATAGGTAGCTCGAAACCCTCTGTGTTTAGATTTTGTGTCCCAAATGGAGAAAACCCAAGACCTCTTTCCCTTCAATGAAAGTTCAGATGAAAACGAGAAGCTTGTATCTGACAGGGAAAGGGATATTTTCGACCCTGTTTTGTCTGTGTGTAGTATTTCGCAATCGAAGGAGAAATTAATCGAGTTTAATTCGTAGGGAAAGGATGTATTTAATGTTTTTGGTTCTTTTTTGTACTATTTTTGTGTCGAACAAACTCTACACTTCCCCGAATTTGTTTGTTGGTGTGCGGCGAATTATTCGCAGGGCCAAAGGGTAATCATTAATGTAAAAACTACCAAAATTCTATGCCCAGTAAATGTACAGACTGTCTATGAGGTTCTAGGTTTACCTGAAGCATTTCCCAAAAGCCCTGAGTCATTTAACGAAGAAAATTTGGCAAAGTTTTATACAAACTGCAGTCCAGCAAAAAAAAACAAGTTTTTATTACAAGTCTTGAAAGATGGTTAGTCGCAAGAAAACCTGTCGTTCCCTTTGAGTATTGATGTCTTTCAGCGAGATACCCAGTTAGTTTTGTCCTTGTTGAGTCAAGTTTTAGGTATAGATAGTGATAAGTAAATCACGGAAGTTATGTTAGGTTTCCTTCTCCAAGTAATTTCACCAAAGTCACAGTCAAGTCCGATGTGTTGTTTTAATTTTGATGAATTCCTAGCTAAAGCGATTCATGTGCAGTTGGTAAATTTCAATCGGTTGAAGCATTTCAAATACAGTCATATCTCCTAAAGTTGTTCATGTGTTCAAACATTTTAGAATCCAAGTTTCTTGGTACCATATTTTCTCATGACCTTCCTAAACAGGTCAATATGTTTGAGTTCACCCATAAAATCATGGCAGAAATTTACAGAATTATTTTTAATGCTGAAAGGCCCCGAGTGTTAGAAGGAATGAAAGAAAATTTACAGCCTACACCAGAAGGCCAAACAGGTGATTGGTTCTTGTAAAGAGAACATACTATAATTAGGGTGTATGGTTTTACTGGAGCACCATATCTATTGCAAACGTTTTTAACACTGAGGATCTTTGCCTTGGAATTTATTAGACAAAGGTTGCAGTCAGAAGAAGAACATTTCGGTGCTTTCAAAAAAGCATCTAATGTGAAATTCCCTCTTAAAGTTGGTCCATTCATCATTAAGAATAAGGCAGTCCTCTCTGTAGCAGAAAAATTACTGAAGATTATGGATTTCCAAGCGGCTGAAAGGATTAATTATGATCCTCATCAAATTATATCGCAAAGGAGACATCAAAATGGAAACAAGGCTTTTGATCATCAAACAGTAGAAGGATTGAAATAAATGGCAAATTTATTCAAATTTGAACAAGATAATAAAGAGGCAAATATGGAACAAACATGCAATTTGGCAATGTTGGTTTAGACACTAGCTAAATCTGATATCACTAGTAAGAGAAGTATTCCAGAATTTGATAGTGTGGAAGTTGATCAAGAAGTTTCAAGGAAGAAATCAAAAGTTGAATGACAGAAGGAAATTATTAGTATGGAGGAACAAGATTCAATTGTTCTAGAAAAAATTAGTTTGATTTCGCAGCCACCTGCAAATATTATGCAACAATATTATTTTTCAGAATCTGGAAGTAACTCTCAGTATAAGTCCAGATTTGATGTGCTTTCACAATATAAATAAAAGAGGAAGCAGTCTTCCGAAGAAACTGAAAACTTGTACCCTCGGGTAAGAATGTTGGCAGAACAAAAAGTTTCCCTCCTTACAACTACGGATCTAGGAAGAAACTCTATAAGGTTTGCAGTGGTGAACGATCAGAAAGTTTCTGAAATGGAAGTTAAGCTTGATGTGATTAATATACCAGATAAAATTCAATTGCATAAACAAACAAGAGATGTCCTGTATTCTGATTTATTGCAATTCACTTTAAGAATTTCTAAATTGCAGTCTGTGATAGCAAAGCTGGAGAGTCAACTGAGGCAAGAGAAGGAAGAAAACAAAGCAAATTCGATCCAGATCAAAAGACTACAAGTGGACGTTGTGACCGTGGGACCTGAGCCAAGGAACAACTAGTGTACCAAATGGCTCATTGATGAAAAAGAAAATGCCATTCAAATTCTCAAGAAAAAATTGAAGGTGCCAAATAATCAACATGTGCAGTCTCCAGAGTTGAAAGAATTACAACAAGAAAAGGAATCCATATATCAAGAAATGATGGATCACAAAGGTAAAATGTTAAAGTTACAAGATGAAAAGAATGCTTGGGAAAAAAAATGATTGAATTGTTGTCACAAATTTCATTGTTGAATACCAATCAGATTGAAACTGTGCAAGCGCCAGAGAAGCGAGGGGATAAATCTCTATGAACATGTGAAGGGCAAATGCAAACTCCTGCACAGAGGAATTGACCAGTGCTATGTCAAAAATTAGTCTAAAAGATGCAGAGATAGAAGAGTTGAAAGCAGAAAATGTAAAGTTAGTCACAGCAGATCTAATGAACAAATAAATCAGTCACAACAGATGAATAAGAAGATATGGTGCAAAACTGTGCAAAACATGCAGCAGTGCTCTCTATCCCAGAAAGGGTGAATGAATTACAATAGATTACAATACAATCCAACCATGTCAATGGCAATTCGAATTGACTAAGTAGGCATTCGAATCACTGAAATGGAGTAGCTTGACTCAATCTAGGAGTCCTCATCAATCATCGGTGTTGCTCATCAATCACAACAAACAGTCATCCAGGTGTCAAGCTGAGTCTAACTGATCATAATAAATGTAACTGAAGTGTGTAGCACTGATATAGGATCTGGAGGCTCAGTGGGGGCGCATGGGAGGCTAACTGGAGTCAGAGCAAGTCACCTAATCGAACTGGAGGTCAATCGGAGGTGAAACAGTCAGTCAGGAGTGAAATCGGAGTGAAATCAATCAGAATCGGAGCTAACTGAATGTAACTGGAGTGAATCTGCAGTGGTAGGTGAGCAAGTGCGCCCTTCTCAGTCAGTAGGTGAGAAGAGGGCGCCTTTCAGCTTAGGAGGGCTAAAACTCTGTGGAAAGTGGCTCCCGGGTGCTAGAAGAAGGTGGATAAGGTGCTGGAGGCATCAAACTGGTGACTGGACTACATATCCTGAAATAGATCATGCAAGATCCTGAAGTAGATATGTATCCCGAAATAGATGATCCTAAAATAGATATGTATCCCGAAATAGATGATGGATATCCGAACACCCCCCCTCAAGCTAGACTATGATGTGCCAACTAAAATAATGTGGGGCCCTGGTAACTAAGACCAAAGGTCACCCCAATACAATAATCCAAAAAATGCTGAAAAATAAACTAAGTGAGGAAAGAGGGAAAACCCAGTGGGAAGAAAGCCCCCCCTCAAGTCTAAAGCATAATAATGAATCAATCTGTCTCCACCATGATGGAACTCACCCCCAACAGTGAACGGAGGTAAGAGAACTTCTTCTCAGTGAAGCTCTTGGTGAAGATGTCTGCAATTTGCTCATCGGTAGGGCAATATTGCAGAATGATGGTGCGGTCATGCACCAACTGTCGAATGTAATGCATATGAATCTCAATGTGCTTGGTCCTCTGCCGCTGAACTGGATCTGTGGAGATCTTGATAGCACTTTGATTGTCACAAAATAGGACAGTCGAAGTAGTGCCACCAAAACCAAACTCGGAAAGAATACCCTGCAACCAAACTGCCTGAATGCAGGCATTGACTGCCCCTCGATACTCTGCCTCTGCTGAAGAAAGTGCAATGGCTGCTTGCTTTTTGCTGGACCAGCAAATAGCACCATGACCAATCATGAAAACATAACCGGAAGTGGACTTCCGATCAATGCTATCACCTGCCCAATCTGAATCAGTAAAACCAATGAAATCTAGCTCAGAATCTGCAGCATAATGTATGCCAAACTGTCTCGTACCTTGCACATACTGCAAGATCCGCTTGGCTGCTCGCCAATGAAGCTCATGTGGCTGCTGCATATATCTTGACACGGCACTCACGGCATATGAGATGTCAGGCCTAGAGTGTGTCAAATAAAGTAGTGAACCAATCAACTGTCGATACATACTGCAATCTGCAAGCGGTGTGGAATCTCCCTCCTCAAGACTGATTCCTGAGAGGAATGGGAACGGGGCTGCCTTACATTCAGCCATATTAAACTTCAATAACAGGTCGGAAGCATATTTTTGCTGAGATATAGTGATCCCATCGAAATTTTGAGCTATCTCCAAGCCCAAAAAGTGACTCAGCAAGCCCAAATCGCTCATGTCAAAAGCTAGATTTAAGGCAGTTTTTAGCTTGTTTATTGAAGTAAGTGTGCTACCAGTAATAAGCAGATCATCAACATAAAGTACAATAACCAACAAATTACCTTTAACTCGCTGAAGATAGACATTCGGATCAGATTTGCATCTTTGGAAATTCTGAGAAAGAAGGAAGAAGTCCATCTTTGCGTACCAAGCTCTTGGGGCCTGTTTTAACCCGTACAAAGACTTCTTCAATCTGCAAACCAATGATGGATCTGATGTATAACCCTCTGGCTGCTGCATATAGACCTCTTCAGCAAGATCTCCATGTAAAAATGCACTCTTCACATCCATGTGATGCACCTCCCAGTGCTTGGATGCGGCAATAGCTAAAACAAGGCGGATGGAATCCATCTTTGCAACCGGTGCAAAGGTCTCTGTGTAGTCCACTCCTTGGACTTGGGAAAAACCTTTTGCCACCAACCTTGCTTTATATTTGCTGATAGTGCCATCAGCAGCAACTTTAGTACGGTAGACCCATTTACACTTCACTAATTTTCTTCCAGGTGGAAGAGAAACTAGCTCCCATGTATTGTTCTTTTGAAGAGAACTGTACTCTTCATCCATGGCATCTTTCCATCTCGGATCTCGATGGGCTGAATAATATGATTGGGGATCTGAACCAGCCATCAAATAACAAATCTCAGGAAGAAATGGATCAGCAATAGAAAGAGCCATACCTGCCCTTTGAAAGTCTCCTCTTGTTCGTCTCGGATCAGCAGGATTTCCAAGACTAGAACCAGCAGATTGTAGAGTATTTTGGGCCCACTTTGGTAACTGAGGGAGATCTGAATGGTCGGATTCCGAACCTGATATGTCATTATCATCATATGCTGCTACAATATCAGAAATATCAGAACTCATACCTTCATTATCGCTGCTCGAATCTTCTTCTGGTGAAGGCGGTGAATCGGCAGTTTTCTCCTCAACTAGTTGCAATTCTTGAAGCGGTTCTTCAAACTGCACACTGCGCTCTATGAATATCTTTTTAGATCTGATATCCATGAGTTTATATGCTTTTGATTCTTCCCCATATCCTATCAATATGCACTCGATACTTTGTGGATCCAAAGCTCGTCTCTTCTCAGAAGGAATTCTAGCCCATGCAGTAGAGCCAAAAACTCTCAAATTTGACACATCCGGTTTGTGACCAAAGAATGCTTCGAAAGGAGTCATACCTTTCACGGATGAATGTGGAACTCGGTTCTGTATATATGCAGCAACATTGATTGCTTCAGCCCAAAGATTTGCAGCCAAACCTTTTGATTCAATCATGCATGTAGCCATCTCTTTCAGTGACCGGTTTTTCCTTTCCGCTACACCGTTCTGCTGGGGTGTGTAGGGAACTGTATGTTGGATCTTGATTCCGCTTTGGGCACAAAGTTGCAGCAACTCGGACTTGATATATTCCCCACCATTATCAGATCTAAGAGCTTTGATCTTGCTCTCAGTGGTGGTCTCAACAGAAGCCTTAAAATCCTTGAATTTTCCAAGCACTTCTGACTTGTTTTTGAGAAAGAATACCCATGTAAAGCGAGAATAATCATCAATAAATGTCAAAACATACCTTGAACCATTTAATGACATATGGGGCAGCGGACCGCTGATATCAGAATGGATCAATCCCAAAATAGTAGAGGCTCTGCTAGCCTTGCCGCGGTCGAATCTGTGCTCGGGGTGCTTCCCAATAATGCAACCGGTGCATATTCCCTTCGAGGAACGGAGTTGTGGAAGCCCATCAACCATGGATTTATTTGATAGCAGCAGCAAATACTTATAATTTAGATGTCCAAATCTTTCATGCCAAAGCCTACTAACCTCATTACCATGTGTGCGAAGAGCAGTGGGCTTTGCAAGCGGAATAAAGTGCGAAAACTCATAACATTTTGCAGTGTGGTTTGCCTTTCCAACCGCAACTAGTCTTCCACTTTTGATATCAGAAATTTCAACTGTATTAGGGCTGAATGTGACTTTCTTTGGATCACCAGTATGTGTCATTTGATAAACAGAAAGGAGATTCGAAGCTAAGGAAGGCACATAGAGAACATTCTGAAAGCATCCATGATCTACATGAATCGTACCTTTGCCCTTTGAAGAAATTTTTGAGTCATCTCCCAAATGGATGGGGATGGAGCTGTTTGGATCGAATGAGGAAAAAGAATCAATATTTGCAGCCATATGATTTGATGCACCCGAATCTATCAAGAGAGTGGGCTTCGAAACCGTTGCCATGAGTGCTTGTCCTCTTTCATGATCGTCATTTCGATCCTTCTTCCTTGCACCGTCAGGAAGGGTTATGTTGTTCTTTTCCAAAAGGAGGGCCATTTGATCTATAGTCTTCTTCATACATGAACTTTCGGGATGAAAGCCACGGTTACAATAAGTACATTTAGATTTTTGGTTACCTTCTTTGCCCTTTTGCTTGGATTTCGAACTGGATGGTGCATCCATTTGCTTGCCTTTGTCTTTTTGCTTGTGAGGCTCGAATTTGGGCTTCTCCTTCTTTAGCTTTCCTTTACCATTCGAAATCTTGGGTCCTTGAACAAATAGGGCTGAATCTTTGGAGCTTATGGACCCCATTTGAATCAACTTGTCATGCTCTTTCGTAACGGACTCAATGAAGGCATTCAAGGTAGGCATCTTCCAATTCGGGGTAGTTAGCCGACCGGAATTGAAAGTGGAGACAAATACCGAATAATCTTTCCCAAGCTTGCTTAGAATGGAGAGGATCAACTGCTTATCCTCTTTGATAACACCACTGTTCTTCAATTGCAAGTTCAAGTTCTTGAATTTTGTGAAGAATTCATTGATGGTCTCGAAATTTTCAGGATTAAGGCCAATCAATTCATTCTCTAATTGAAAAGCCCTAAGCTCATCCTGCTTGCCGAATAGTGTCTCAAGTTGCTCCCATATGGCTTTTGGAGTCTTCAATCCGCTGAGATGGAAGTGAAGATCTTTGGAGATGGAGAGACAAAGAAGACCGTAAGCTTCATCAAGCTTATTGTAGTGTTTGGTTCTTTCTGCCACATTGTTTGGCTCCAATTCAAGACCAAGAGTGACTCGGTAGTATCCTTTTGAACGTAATATGATCTCCATATCATCTTTCCAATCAAAATAATTGAATGGGGTGAGGATAGGCTTTGAAGAAGAGTATTCCATTGCTAGGAGCGAGTCAAATGATGAAGAAGAAGCTTGCTTGCAAACTATAGCGAATGGAAATGCTGTAGGGAAGCTTGCATGCAGAATGTAGCGAGTGCACTTGGAGGAGATAATTAACCTGCAAATCACATAAGAACAATCACAATAAGGTCGAACAATCCACCCTTTGAGAGTTGCATCACACCTGGGATTGGATTTCAAGCAATGTTGAATGGGTCCAATGTATCAAATCCAGGAATTATGTGGTAACTCAAGCTTCTGGAGTGGTATTGGAATAATTTTCAAGCTTTGCATGCACATGAGCGAATGCCCTTGAGATATCTCATGCCAAACTTTTTGCAATTTTTAGCAATTCAGTCAAATCTTCTTGTATAAACACCTGTAGAAAAGAGATCTTGTCCCTGCAATGGCTCTGATACCATGTAAAGTTAGTCACAGCAGATCTAATGAACAAATAAATCAGTCACAACAGATGAATAAGAAGATATGGTGCAAAACTGTGCAAAACATGCAGCAGTGCTCTCTATCCCAGAAAGGGTGAATGAATTACAATAGATTACAATACAATCCAACCATGTCAATGGCAATTCGAATTGACTAAGTAGGCATTCGAATCACTGAAATGGAGTAGCTTGACTCAATCTAGGAGTCCTCATCAATCATCGGTGTTGCTCATCAATCACAACAAACAGTCATCCAGGTGTCAAGCTGAGTCTAACTGATCATAATAAATGTAACTGAAGTGTGTAGCACTGATATAGGATCTGGAGGCTCAGTGGGGGCGCATGGGAGGCTAACTGGAGTCAGAGCAAGTCACCTAATCGAACTGGAGGTCAATCGGAGGTGAAACAGTCAGTCAGGAGTGAAATCGGAGTGAAATCAATCAGAATCGGAGCTAACTGAATGTAACTGGAGTGAATCTGCAGTGGTAGGTGAGCAAGTGCGCCCTTCTCAGTCAGTAGGTGAGAAGAGGGCGCCTTTCAGCTTAGGAGGGCTAAAACTCTGTGGAAAGTGGCTCCCGGGTGCTAGAAGAAGGTGGATAAGGTGCTGGAGGCATCAAACTGGTGACTGGACTACATATCCTGAAATAGATCATGCAAGATCCTGAAGTAGATATGTATCCCGAAATAGATGATCCTAAAATAGATATGTATCCCGAAATAGATGATGGATATCCGAACAGAAAACCTAAAGTTGAAAGATGAAGTAATTCAAAATTCTGGAGCAAAGATAAAGGCTTTAAGTGATTGAAATCAATTGCAAAAGAAAGTTGATGAATTAAAAGATTAATTGATAGGACGAATTCCATTACACCGAGCTAAACACCTTATATGGGATGCGATATCACTGGAAGTCACCAAATTCTGGTCTTATTTGAATTTTATAGTAGATAAAGATGTTATACCAAACATAGCTCTCCAGAGTTGTAAAGTGGCAAACGAGACATTATGCAAAAGGCCTTCGGAAACAGCTCGGAATACAGTCAGTTTGTTAAAAAATCTAACCCAATTAGATATGAAATTTTTTGGAATCAAAGACAGATCATCAATCATCATTTTTCCAAGAAGAGTTATTGGCAAGCATGATCGTGTTAAAGAAGTAGAAGACATGGCCCAACAGATGGTCCTTGAAGTTCAAAATTTTAAGGAATTATTTCTGGGGCCTTTTGAATGTGGCCTACCTTCTTTTTGGAGCGCTGATGGAAAATTATGGTTCAAGAAAATCATCACAATTTTATAGTACAGGATCGTATGGATCACTCGAAATTTGAAGGTTTGGTCAAAGGATTAACTGGAAAGACAATAATTGATAAATTAACCGATGATTTTGAAATACTTTTACAATTTGTAATGATTAAGAAGGGTCTTCCAGATGTATGTTACACATAATGCATAGAATTGGAGGTGATGGTGAAAGAAATTATGGATTATGAGATCCCAACTCAAGAGCAATGGAAAATTGTTGAAATATTTGGGAAACCTAAACACAGGTTATGTCGGGAATAAATATTCAGGTGTGTTAATTTTAAATGACGTAATATTTTTTGAAGACTTTAAAGAAGAACTGAAGTACAAGTACGTCTGAAACACAGATTCATATGTTGTTATTTTCTTTAGTCTTTTAATTTCTATTTTGTGAATGTATTTCGTGTTACACCATCTTATCGCTTTGCCTCATAGTTGACTATAATATATGTGTTATAATTCATTTTATATGCTTTGATCTACACATTTAAATATTGCCAATGTTCTTTCTTCCAAATTAATGCAGAATTCATCATAGAATGGAGATTGGCTAAGTTATAACATAAAAAAAATATTTATCTCGACTTCTAACGTCTGACAAGAAAAATCAGTCGCCCCTTCGTTTATTATAAAATTGTGAACAACTATATCCAACCATTCACTTTTAATGTATCAAGAATGGTGAACACAAGAAGGATCGACCGACCCTTCTTGTAGTCTAGAACTATTTTGAACAAAATACTGGGCAGAAGAAAGGTTGGCCGACACTTCAATTATGAGTGAATGGTAAAACTATTCAACCCGCCTAGGTTGCGACAAAAATTCCATACTTCTAACTTCCGCAATGAATAGTTGGGATCAGTATATTGGCTAAGTTATAACATATAACAATATTTATCCCGACTGGCGACAAGAAGAATCAGCTGCCCCTTCGTTTAGTAGAGAACTGTAGACACCTATATGTTACAATTCACCTGTATCCAGAATGGTGAACACAAGAAGGATCGACTGACCCTTCTTGAAGCCTAGAACTATTTTGAACAGAATACTCGACACAAGAAAGGTCGGCCGACCCTTCTTGCACCCCGCATGAGGATTCATCTCCTTTTTCGAAGACGAAAATATATTTTGGATACCTAATTTTCTTAAAACGTTCCATCAATCTTGCAACCCACAATGCAGATTGCGGGATGGGATAACAATTCCTGACTCCCGACTTCCATAGTAAATAGTGGGGAATGGAGATCGGATAAGTTATAACATATAAACAATATTTATCCCTACTTCCGACCTCCGACAAGAAGGATCGGTCGCCCCTTTGTTTAATATAAAATTGTGAACACGTATATCCAGGAGTTCACCTACAACTATTATCACCCTACCCTTCTTTTAGTCTAGAACTATTATGAAAAGAATACTTGGTACAAGAAGGGTCGGCCGCCCCTTCATTGCATGGCCATTTTTAACAAAGGCAAGGTATCCATTTAGTTACAGTCAAAATGATTTGGTCTCGTGGAAAAGAAGAGATACGAAACAATCCAATCAATACTCTCTAATAAGTTTGATTTGTTATCTCTGTATGATTTGTCGAGCTTGTTGTCCAATAATTTTCCAAGCTTAATTAAGGTTTCCATCTATTCAATGCATGTAAATTCTATTTTTAATACGAGAAATCTTTTCAAATTATCAGGTGTCCTGCATATACTTTTGTCCAATTTTAAGTCTTAGCTCATTTCATCTCATGGACGAAGAACATAGCTTTGGAAGTGAGAATTTTTCTTGCATGCATGGGAGCAAGCTTAAACCCCTAGATTTTCTTATATATCAAAGATTCAAAATGATTATAACTATGTTCCATATATATCATCTGACATTCCATTGTAGCTCTCTTACCCGATTCTTTGAAGTTTTCTTTGGGCTAGTTGTTTAGTTATTGCATCAGTTTTGTTGGACTTGGTCCCAGATGGAATGTGCATTCACCAAGGTGCTAGAGTCTATTTGAGTCTATCTAAATTAACTTGCCCCCTTGACCTCGACCAAGGGGGAAAGGGGTCAACCTCTAGTGATAAAGGAGTTTCTCTGAGCCATTCATCATGCATGATCGATCTGGTACCATTGATCTCCATTCATGCTTAGCCCCACCGTCCATGGCCTTCCAAGTTCTGAAAAGTCCATTTCCCTGTGCATCTCAAATCACCAAAGTACCTTTCGTCCCTAGATTTGTCCTTCCTCCCATTGATATAATTTCCAACTTGCTCGCAAGCTAGCAACACTCTGCCCATGCTTAAACCGTCCTATCTTACTTTTGCGAACAACGCTTGTGGCCGTTGATCTCCGTCAAGCTTCTGTAACTGTGGTTCTCGGTACATTAGCTAAGTTACAACATATAAAAAAAAATCCTGACTCCTGAAATCTGGCAATAAGTATTGGCCGCCCCTTCCTTTAGTAGAGAATTGTGAATTCACCCGTATCCAGAATGGAGAATAGAAGAAGGATTGGCCGACCCTTCTTGCTGTATAGAACTATTACGAAACGAATCCTTGGCCCAAGAAGTGTCGACTGACCCTTCGGCATCACCTTGTAAACAGGTTGAAGTCTAACCCGAAGCGAATATGGGGGTTGCATAATCAAGATTCTCTTAACCACGGCGATGCACATATGTTGTTACAATCTTCGCATAACATTCTATTTAACATCAACTAGAACACCAGATGACTTTGCACTTGCCAGCTATCGCAATATACACAACTACGCTGAATTTCTAATGTATTCACTAGTTAGCTACGAATTTGTCAAACTATGTGTTTCTTCTTCACAATCACGCACTTGTATTCCAATTAATCAATGTGCAATTACCATTCACATACATATAAATTAAGTACAAAAACTCACATAAACTCGAATACAAAACATGTGATAAACTCATACACATAAACAAGAAGGATCAGCCGCCCCTTCTATGATGATCGCTCGTTCTATGAACGGTCCTTATCTCAAACGACTCTATAAAATGTGCATTCAATCTCTCATGGATAATGCTAGCAGATTTGTTCTTAATCAATCAAATGATTTTGAATATGATGGTTCGTTCCTGAACCATCGATCACTAGCATGAACATTTCCAAGTATACATCTAATATCAAAACACTAATTTATAATTATAGACATTGTATGCTTGGCTACGTTGTTGAGCCTCAGTAACTTCCATGAAATGCCTTGCTTTGAATTGTCAAAAGATAACTACATTCAACTATTCACAAATGGATGGTATGTTGAGATAGATGGAAGAACCAGATAATTTGTACTTGGATTTATATCTATTCTACTTGGATTACAACGGAGCTGAGACTAGACTTGGAATATTGACATATGCGGATCCCATTGAATCTGATGAAAAATTGCGAGTTGAAGTTGATCTTATGGTTTGTAATTATCGACAAGATCTAATGAAAAGTGGTCACGATCCAGATCCAATTTCCTATGCGAAGCAAGGGTGGGTTTTTCCCTCGTATGATGTTTCTAATTGTTCCGGAATTGATACCACGACAGCCCTGAAGAAAGGAATTTTGTCGGTATGGAGGAAAAGAATGCTTGCTGCGAAAACTTCCTATGTATTGCATTACATGAATATTAATAAGTCTAGGTTGATAAAGGAAAGCCATGAAAGGATTCTTATGTACAATAGAAGAGAATTTCTCCAATTTATTGTAAAATATGTGGACAAATCTTCCTTCAAACAACTCAACCAAAGTCCTTCTAAAGCAATGATGCGGAAAGCGACTAAGAGCTTTGAAATTTCAAAAGAAGTTCAATAAGAGCAGTACAAGAAGGGTCGGTCGACCCTTCATTTAAAAGGGAAATGAAAAACAATTAATCTACGAAGGTTTGGACAACATTTTCCCACTACCGACTTCTGCAGTATGTGGCAGGGATCGGGACATTGCCTATGTTATAACATGTAAACAATATTTATCCCGACTTCGCACTGCCGACAAGAAGGATCGACCGCCCTTTCTTTTAGTAGTTAATTGTGAACACCAATATACGACAATTCATCAGTATCCATAACGGTGAACACAAGAAGGATCGAACCACCCTTCTTGCAGTCTAGAGCTATTATGAAAATATTAGTGGGTAGAATAAGGGTCGGCCCACGACGGTTTGACATGTTCTCTGAATTGGTTGAACGGAGGACCTAGTTGGTTAGCCGACCTAATCTCCTCCAACATCTCCCCCATGAACAACGCTTTTGTTTGTCTCAAGAAAATTAGAAAATAACTGGATTTGGATGAACAGCGTGTTGATGACTATGAGCTGGTACTCCATACTCCCTTGGATGGAAATGGATTGTCATGTCTAGAAACGTGTATGGAGGCACAGAGATGATGAACTACGAGCTGATATAAGGTATATAAAGTAAATTTAGAGACACACAAACTCCCTTATCCCATAAACAGAGAAATATCATACATCAAATTATTGTCTACTAAACATGATATTCAAAAATCAAAATAAATTAACCATTTAAAACCTTGAAGATATTCAACCATCAAAATAAATTAACCATATAAAACCTAGAAAATGGTTCCATACACTTACATATTTACAGTAAACAAAAACACCTTATGATTGACCATTCATGGGTGTCAAAACCTCATATATATATAACTGATTAGGCCATTCAATATATTTTCTATCACTTGACGATTTCACGTAATGCCATGATAAAAAGGAATTGAACAAAATGGCGTTTCTAATCTTTTCATCGTCTTTTCATCACATTTCGGTTTAAATTCCATTTTACAAAAATAATTGGCAGAAAAAATTCAGCACAACAGATTCGATACAAGATAGTTACTAGATATTAAACCAATTATTCTCATGTTATAGCTCACGATTGAGTTCAAAATTCTAACAAAAACTACAACAGATTTAGCAATTCTAACAAATCTCGAACATTACAAAATATTTGGAAGGAGTTTCTTACAAAGAAAACGTTTGCAAGGAAAAACATAGCTATAATATAATATATATGCTCCCTATCCAAAGTAACCAATTGCTCAGACTTATGAGACTCAAAATCATACATCTCAACTGTTGTATCATTGTCTCCACTCGAATTCCTTCCCATGATGAGACTGCAGCATGTAGCATAGGTATCGAAATCCAGAGAAATGAAATCGAGGATACTATATTTATATTGTTTGGAATGCTTAGGTAGTTCTATCCAGGTTTTGGTCACAGGATTGCATATGTAATTTTCATCTTTTCCATTGAAGCAAAGTAAGCTCTTGCAACTGGCCACAATAATAACTGGGCTTGGAAGAAACTCCACAGATAGAGTGTGAAATTTGTAGCTACTTTCTATGCTAATCCACAGCTTTCTAACGAAAAGAGAAGGTCACATTCCCCAACCAAGAACAACTTTCTAAGAAAACGAGAAGGTCGCATTCCCCAACCAAGAAGAAAGGCCGGAGTCGCAGAAACGCCCTTGGATGGAAATGGGTTGTCATGTCTAGAAACGTGTCTAGAGGCACAGACATGATGAACTATGAGTTGATACCCGATACTCCCTTGGCTGGAAATGGGTTGTCATATCTGGAAACATCTCCATGCACGAAGAAGAAGCTGACAGTGTGGTTTGGTACTAAAAACCCATTCGACGACTACTGCAAGCCTAACATTGAGGACTGCAACAGTACATGTTGTCTTAGATAATAAATCTTCCAAGACAGTCACTTGCATACCAATCGGTTATTAAAAGAAGACTGATAGAAAGAAGATTGACAAAAATGTGATTGCAGCCAAAAAAACATAATGACAAATCCATGTATTGGGACTTCGACATTACTCAAAATGCCCATATATCATGGTCTAGGGAGGATTTTCAAGGGAGCCGATTTCGAAGTTCTCATATATCATGAGGAGAACTGGGGAGAGATCATAAGACTCAAACATTTCTCATAAAAAAAGGGCAGAGAACAGAGGCAGTAAAGAAAAATTCCATGGCTTTGATTCTTGAAGATTTCAGTTTGTTGTGATATGGGGCATGGTTAGCTTATATATAGTGAATGGACAGTGAGTTTATGGATTGAACGGGATGGAACGAATGGGTAATGTAATTATCATAGTATGGTGGTATGGTGGTATGGTGGTCATCAATATCATCTACAGCGACAACAGATTTTGTTGGAGTAATTGTAGATATTACTCGTGTGAAGAAAATAATCACATCATGCTTCAGTCGACATTATGTCTTGTCACGAACAAAATATACACCATGATATATATGTCTCTCACATTCCATGTTTCTTAATCTGAGCGTTCCACGTTTCACAATCTGAGCGTTTCACGTTTCACAATCTGAGCGTTCCACGTGTCCCCCTAGAAAACTAGATATCGACATTTAACAACAAAATTTATAGACATTTAACTTTCGTCAGATTCTCCTTGGAATCTACCTAATCAGATTTTATTTTTCACAGGTTGAATATTTTTACAATTACCTCATAAATGAAGGGGAGACCCACCCTTCTTCTACCCAGTATTTAATTCATATTAGTTCTAGAATGCAAGAAGGGTCGGTAGAGGTCTCATGGGGTAGGGAGGGAGAAAATCAGCCAAAGAAAACTAGAGACACTTTGATTGATGCAGAGATTGTAATTTTTTGCAACTTTGAAGTAATACAGTTAGTCCTTCAACACATATTTCATTCCTCTTTTGTTAATTGATCAAATTTCTTTGATGAATTCATGAATGCTGTTTAATTTTTGCAATCAATAATCCATACATTCATCTACTAACAGTTTGGATTTGTCTTTACTCATGATCTGTGTGTCTTTTATCATTTAAGTGAATTTATTTAATTAAAACATTTATCTATTTTTGCAAATGATTAACATAAATTAATAAATTCATGTTAATTTTTCAATTAGAATTCCAGCTACACGGTAATATTGCATGTGCCTAAATTATCCTTAAAACTACTATGAGTGAATTTTCATTTCCTGATTGTGTTGTGGTTAAACCCACATTAGTAACATCGGTATACTCAATGTGTCAAATTAAATAAAAATAGTAACCTCGCTATACTCAGTGTGCCAAATCAAATGTGCCACGTGACACCATATGATTGTTCCACGTGTCACCCTAGGATACTAGATAAGGAAATTTTAACCAAAAATTTATAGACATTTTTCTTTAAAGACTTTGTTGGCAAGTGGAAATATTCTCAAAGAAAGAGCGGCCGCTCTTTCTCCGCTCTTTCTCCAAGGTGTTCTATTGTTACAATTCCCTCCTAAATGAAGGGTCGGCCGACCCTTCTTATTCCCAATATTCTTTTTATAATAGTTCGACACTGCAACATTGGTTGGTCAATCCTTCTTGTGTTCTTCGTTATGGCTGTGGATTAATTGCTCGATAAAGGTTTTGACAATTAACTACAAAAAGAAGGGGCGGCCGAACCTTCTTTTCGGAAAATGGAAGTCAAGAAAACCATTTTTATATGTTAACAACAACATTCATAGACGTTTTGCTTTAAATATTTTGCTGGCAAGTGGAAATATTGTCAGAGAAAGAGCGTCCGATCTTTCTTCGCTTTTTCTCCGCTCCTTCTCCAAGGTGTTCTACTGTTACAATTCCCTCCTAAATGAAGGGTCGGCAGACCCTTCTTATTCCCAATATTCTTTTCATAGTAGTTCGACATTGCAAGAAGGGTCGGTCGGTCCTTCTAGTATTATCGATTATGGCTATATCTGAATTGATGGATAAAAGTATTGACAATTAACTCAGAAAGGAAGGGTTGGCAAATCCTTCTTGTCGTAAAATGCAAGTAGGGACAAACCATTTTTATATGATATAACTTCCAAGGTGTTCTACTTTTACAATTCCTCGTAATTGAAGGGTCAGCCGACCCTTCTTATTCCCCATATTATATTTATAATAGTTCCCTCCAAGAAGGGTTGGTCGCTCCTTCTTATGTTCTCCATTATGGATATGGCTGAATTGTTGGATAAAGGTTTTCATAGTTTACTCTGAAAAGAATAGGCGGCCGATGCTTCTTGTCGGAAAACGGAAGTCGGGACAAAATATTTTTATATGTTATAACTTCCAAGGTGTTCTATTTTATAATTCCCTCAAAATTGAAGGGTTGGCCGACCCTTCTTATGTTGGCCATTAAGGGGTGGATGATCCTTCATGTCGGAAAACTGAAATCGGGACGAACAATTTTTTTTATGTTATAACTTAGCCGATTGACTTGTTATTCAAACAATGATTGAAATTTTAGAAATTGATTTTTTCACATAGAAAGGAAGGAAATTTACAGACTGACATAATTTACTGCAAATAACAATTAACAGAATGACATAATTTACTGCAAATAACAATTAACAGATAAAGCAAGGAAATTTACAGACTGTCAGTACTGGAAATAACAATTAACGGAGAAAGGAAGGAAATTTACAGAACTGTTGGTTATAAACAGAAATAATTTGACATTGAAGCACCCCCGAATTCCCTGCAAAAATCATTCTCTATGAAGACTTTAATACTAAGGAATCTAGCTGTTAGTTTCAGTTATTCTAATGCCCGTCAAAGGGATTTCATTGATTACATAGTCCTATAACAACAATTATCCATCAACTAATTGCGAATCCAAGCATTTCTCATAAAAAAACAAAAAGACAGAGAACAAAGGAAGTAAAGAAAATTGCCATTGCTATCCAGAATATTTCAGTTTATTGCAATAGGAATCCAAGATAAGTAATGGTAGTAGATTCAAGAAGTCTTCTATTTCTCGTAGGTTCACTAACTTACGAGACTAACTGACTCAACATGTGGTGATCCACAAGACGGTTCGACATGTAGTCTGAATTGGTCGAACGGAAGACCTAGTTGGGTGGCTGACCTAACCTCCTCCAACATCTCCCCCATGAACAATGCCTTTATTAGCCTCAAAGAAATCAGAAAATAAATGGAGTTGGATGAAGAGCACATTGATGACTATGAGATGGTCATGTCTAGAAACGTGTCCGGAGGCACAAAGATGATGAACTACGAGCTGACCCTCGATACAAGCAACACATTCATGCCTTCCTAGACATAGCATAATGCTAATTAAAATTTAACAGTGATCGACACGACGGTTCGACATGATCTCTGGGGTAGTCGAGCAGAGGACCTAGTCGGAATATTCTTCCAAAGACTAGTAAGCTCTCCAAGAGTCGTAAAAAAACTTTGATATAGAATTCTATGTAATTTAAGATGATGATTCAACTACTCGCACATTTTCTCACCTTCCCGAGGACCAAAGCCTTCTAGTACTAAAACAACCTTCAATGAATGCTACAAGCCTAATGTTGATGACCGTAGCAGTGCATGTTGTCTCAGAGAAAGCACAGTCCTGCCTTCTACTTTTGTTGCTTCTTCTCTCTATGTCCCCTCCTCGTTGCATAGAAATCAGTTATTGAAAGAAGAGTGATGGAAAGAAGATAGATGAAAATGTGATTGCTGCCAAGGAACATAATGAGAAATCCATGGATTGGGACTTTGAGAGTGCTCGAAATTCCCATATATCATGGTGAATTGGGACTTCGAGAGTGCTTGAAGCCTTCTACATGTCACAGTTAGAAGAAGCTGACAGCATGGTCTGGTACTAAAACAACATTTGAAGACTGCTGATGGGATTTCCCTCCCATCATATCCCTTCATGTCTAGTTTTAACACGGCGGATAGCCTAGAAATGGCGGTATTGCATCTCTCTTGAATACTTGCATTGCAAACAAATAACTGTTTATCACGCTTCTATAAAAAGAAACCATTTCCAACAAATGCAAAAATAATCATTTTATTGCAGCTAGTGTAGCGTGTGAGCACACATATCATCATGCACAATAAAAACAGAAAAACTATTCATGAATTGAACAAGAGTAAGAAGAAGCTGACAACATGGTCTGGTACTAAAACAACATTCCACGATTGCTGCAAGTGTTGAAGACCGCAACAACGCATGTTGTCTTAGAGAAGAAAGCTTCCAAGACTGCTAATCTCCCTATGTCCCCTCCTCATTGCATAATGACAAATCCATGTATTGGGACTTAGACAGTGCTAATCTCCCTTTGTCCCCATATAAGTTTGTTGTGATGTGGGGCATGGTTAGCCTATATATACTCAGTGGCCACTGTGTTGATGGATTGAATGGGATGCAAGTCTGGGACAGATGGGGAATGGTAATTATCATAGTATGGCGGAATCATGGTGGTCATAAATATCATCTATAACTAGTACAGATTTTGCTCCTGAATAATATTTGCCATAAATGATGGATTGTATCACTCATGTGAATAATATCATCATGCATCAATCCACATTATGTTTATGTCTTTTCACCAACAAAGTCTCTGAATTTTTTAGATTCTACTTAATATCCTTGAATGAGATCATCTCCTTTGCAAGAGTAATAAAAGACTAAAATTTTATTGGAGCTTCGACTTGTAGACCAATTTTATTGTGGAAGACCAATTGGGAAAACCACCAACTCTTTCTAATATTGCAAAATCATATTTACAATTAATTTGCAAGCTCCAACTTGCTGAATGCACCAACACCCAATTTTTTAGCTACAACTGAAACCATTTTTTTAAAATATAAACATTCTACTTTATGAAGAGAAACATTCTTTATTTTTATTTATCTTTAAATAGAAACATTTTACTTTTAAATTCTTGTTGTTTTTTTTAAATAGAAACATTTTACTTTTTGTTTTTGTTTTATTTTAAATAGAAACATTTTAATTTTTAAAGAGAAACATTCTTTCTTTTTCTTTTTTTAAAATAGAAACACTTTACTTTTTATTTCCATGACATGGATAAAAAATCTTATAAAAAGATTGAAATCTCATAAAAAGAATGAACAATATTACATAATATAGTAAATTTCCTTATCCTTCAAATGAAAAATAGAAAATAACCATCCCACCATACTGTTCTAATTACCGTTCCCCATCCCTTCCATCCCAGTCAATTAACCAATTCACTAGCCAGTCACTATATATATTAGGCTAAACCATACCCCATATCGCGGCAAAATGAAATCTTCCATAAGTCATGGCACTCTTAATTACGGCCTCTGTTCCATTTCCTTTGTTGTTTTATCAGAAATACTTGAGTCTTGTGGTCGCTCCCTAGTTCTCTTTGTGATATATGAGCATTTCAATTCATCTTCCCTAACAAATCCTCACCACACCATGATATATGGGAATTTTGAGCACTCTCGAAGCCCCATTCCCCCTTCTTATTCCCCATATTATATTTAAAATAGTTCGAAACTCCAAGAAGGGTCGGTCGACCCTTCTTATTGCCAATATTTTTTTAATAATATTTCAACAATACAAGAAGGGTTGGTCACTCCTTCTTGCGTTCTCCATTATGGATATAGCTGAATTGTTGGATAAAGGTTTTCATATTTAACTATGAAAACAATAGGCGGCCGATCCTTCTTGTTGAAAAACAAAACTCGGGACAAACTATTTTTATATGTTGTAACTTCCAAGGTGTTCTATTTTATAATTCCCTCAAAATTGAAGGGTCGGTCGACCCTTCTTATTCCCAATATTATTTTCATAATATCTTAACACTGCAAGAAGGGTCGGTCGATCCTTCTTGTGTTGACCATTAAGGGTCGGCTGATCCTTCATGTCAGAAAAAGAAAATTGGGATGAACAATTTTTTTCTGTTATAACTTAGCCGATTGACTTGTTATGCAAACAATGATTGAAATTTTAGACATTGATTTTTTCACAGAGAAAGGAAGGAAATTTACAGACTGAAATAATTCAGTGCAAATAACAGTTAATAGAATTACATAATTTACTGCAACTAACAATTAACAGAGAAAGCAAGGAAATTTACAGACTGTCAGTACTAGAAATAACAATTAACAGATAAAGGAAGGAAATTTACAGATTGTCATTAATCAATAGTTTTGTAATTAGTTGTACAATTATATTCAACACATTCCATTCCATGTATAACGATGGTTCAACATGATCTTTGAAGTAGTCGAATGGAGGATCTAGTCGAAATATTCTTGCAAAGACCGGTAAGCTCTCCAGGCCAGAAGTAGTTATTTGTTGATGAATAGTGCAAAAAATGTGTGATGGTGATAGCAAGTTTACTATCTGTTAAGTCTGATATTACATCATCCAAGAGTCATCAACAAACTTTGGTGTTGATTCAACCACTTGCACAGTTTCTCACCTTTCCAAGGACCAAAGCCTTCTGGTACTAAAACAACATTCGACGACTGCTACAATCCTAATGTTGACGTCTGCAACAACGCATGTTGTCTTATAGAAAGCACAGTCCTACCTTCTACTTCCGCTGCTTCTTCTCCCTATTTCGCCTCCTCGTTGCATAGCAATCAGTTATTGAAAGAAGAGTGATGGAAAGAAGATGGACGAAAACGTGATTGGTGCTAAGGAACATAATGAGAAATCCATGTATTGGGACTTCGAGAGTGCTCGAAGCCTTCTACTTGGCGCAGTTAGAAGAAGCTTATAGCATGGTCTGGTACTAAAACAACATTTGAAGACTGCTGATGGGATTTCTCTCCCATAATATCCCTTCATGTCTACTTTTAATACCTGAATATTAGTAAGCAGATAGCCTAGACACGGCGGTATTGCATCTCTCTCGAATACCTGCATAGCAAACAAATATCTCTTTATCACGCTTCCGTAAAAAGAAACTATTTCCAACAAATGCAAAAGTAATCATTTTATTGCAGCCAGGGTAGCGTGTGAGCACACATATCATCATGCACAATAAAAACAGAGAAACTATTCATAAATTGCCAAGTGCACCATAACAGGGGATGGCCAGACAGTTGGTCTGGGCATCCCGCTTAGATAGGTTCGCTCCTAAAACCATAGTTAGTGGAAGCAAAAGAATTCAACCAATGAAATATACTTTGAAAATGATAAGCAAATACTTAAATTAGATGTGTGTATAATAATGACTGCAAAAATTCTTTCTTCCTGAGAAAAACCTTTTGCGGATATGTAGTCCTTCAAGGTTAGGAACTTTCTCCAATAAGTTGAGAAGAGGATGAGGCTTCGGAATATGGATATCAATATTGTTCAATGATTTCAGGCTACCTATTATCTCCACAAATCTCTCTGCAGGAAAATGGTGCATTATGGACGAATTCCAATTCGAAAGCACTGCCAATCCACTTAAATTACTTCCACATTCCATTTTGAGGTCCGCAATCCAATTAAATTACTTCCACATTCCATTTTGAGGTCGTGAAACAGTACCCCGTTTACTCTTGCACCATTTTCATGAATTAAAAAAGGGTAAGAAGAAGCTGACAACATGATTTGGAGGCACAGAGATTCGAATATACTGCCTGGACACGGTGGTATTGCATATCTCTGAAGCACCTACATAGAAAACAAATAACTGTTTATCACGCTGACGGAAAAAGAAACCATTTCGAACAAATGAAAAAATAATCGTTTATTGCAGCCAGGGTAGCGGGTGAGCACACATATCATCATGCACAATAAAAACAGAGAAACTATTCGTGAATTGAAACAAGAGTAAGAAGAATATGACAACATGGTCTGGTACTAAAACAACAAGTGTTGACGACCGCAACAGCGCATGTTGTCTTAGAGAAGAAAGCCTCCAAGACTGCTAATATCTCTATGTCCCCTCCTCGTTGCATATCCAAGAACATAATAACAAATCCATGTATTGGGACTTAGACAGTGCTAATCTCCCTAATATGTCCCCATATCAGTTTGCTATGATATGGGGCATGGTTAGCCTATATATAGTGAGTGGCCACTGTTTTGATGGATTGAATGGGATGGGAGTCTGGGATTGATGGGGAATGGTAATTATCACAGTATGGCGGAATCACGGTGGTCATAGATATCATCTGTAGCGAGTACAGATTTTGCTTGAGTAATCGTACACATATCACTCCAATCCGACTACAGATATTTTTGGAGTAACCGTAATTGTAGATGTATCACCCCAATCCAACGGCCAACATGCATGCTGCAAGTGCATTAAATGGCCTACAGCAGGCTGAATAATATTCGTCGTAAATGATGGATTGTATCACTCGCGTGAATACAGTCCACATTATGTTTAAGTCTTGTCACCAACAAAGTCTTCGATGGGGAATGGATATTATCAAAGTATGGCGGTCATAAATTCCTTACACCATCTTCATCTCAACCATAAATTCCTTACACTTTTCCTCAGCAACTCAACCATAAATTCCTTACATCATCTTCATCTCCAACTGTAACTTCTCATTTCTCCACAAACTGCAAGCTATTAATGAAGGGTCAGCCACCCCTTCTTATTCCTAATATTCTTTTCATAGTTCGACACTGCAAGAAGGGTCGGTCAATCCTTCTTGTGTTCTCCATTATGGCTATGGATCAATTGCTTGATAAAGGTTTTGACAGTTAACTACGAAAATAAGGGGCGACCGATACTTCTTGTCTTAAAAGGGAAGTCGGGAAAAACCATTTTTATATAATATACCATCCAAGGTGTTCTATTTTTACAATTGCCTCCTAATTGAAGTGTCGGCCGCACCTTCTTATTTCCAATATTATTTTCATAATAGTTTGACCCTACAAGAAGGATCGGTTGACCCTTCTTATTTCCAATATTCTTTTCATAATATTTCAACACTGCAAGAAGGGTTGGTTGATCCTTCTTCTGTTCTCCATTATGGATATAGCCGAATTGTTGGATAAAGGTTTTAACAATTAACTACGAAAAGAAGGGGCAGTCGATCCTTCTTTGCGGATGCAGAAATATTCTTCAATAATTGTGGTCTTCTGCATCCCCAACCCTTCTTTTCCTTCCCGCATGTTTATGTTTTAACCATCGATTTGACTTGATCATGCGGATTAGATTACACTGGGTGATTAGCTTTCCCATTTAGTTTGTCGGTGTTAGAATTCGATTTGTGGACTAAGAAAAATAGAATCATCTTGGTGAGGTGTTTTAGACGGAGGCGTTAAATTTAACCCACAAGCATCTTAAGAAGCAAATCAATGGCCAATGGAGAAGATCGACGGTTAGGAGTTACTTCTCTGATTCGACATGCACGGAGAAAACAAATTTTTGGATATGCGAACTTTTGGTAGAGGTCTGCGGGTTTGGATGGTGCAGATATGACGTAGCTGAGATCTATGGCTGAGTTTTTTTTCACAGATCAAACTTGCACGAAACATCAACGCAAGCCAAATCCATGAAGTTGGTAAAAGTCGCACCGTTTGATGGCCAGGATTCATGCAAGATCCGGATTAATGGTGGGAGACTTCCCGTGGTTTTAACTGGTAGAAATGGTGACATGTGGCAGGATTTGAGGCCACCAGGGATCACATAGTTAGAAAGCATTAGCGATCCACGGCCCAGAACATATCAAGAAAATAGACTCCCAGGGAGGATTCCACGTCGTAGAAGATGCAGCAGTGATAGCAAAGGATAAATAATATAAAAAACTCGCCTGCATGGAGAGCTGGTTTTCATCTGTCCTATTTTGCATCAGAAGGCGACAAGAGCAAGCTGTGCAGAAGAAGACTGACATTCTGATTGATTTAGAGATTGTCCTCCTCTTTAAATTTGTTAATTGATCAAATATAAAAGAGTAACCTCCCTATTAATACTCAATGTGCTTAAATATGCCACGTGTCACAATATGATCATTCCAAATGTCACTCTACGATAATAGATATCAACATTTTAACAACAAAATTTATAGACGTTTTCCTTTAAAGACTTTGCTGGCAAGTGGAAACATTCTCAGAGAAAGAGAGGCCGCTCTTTGTCCAAGGTGTTCTATTGTTACAATTCCATCCTAAATGAAGTTCTGGCTGACCCTTCTTATTCCCAATATTATTTTCATAATATTTCGACATTACAAGAAGGGTCGGTCGGTCCTTCTTGTATTATCCATTAAGGCTATATCTAAATTGATGGATAAATGTTTGACAATTAATTACGAAAATAAGGGGCAACAAATCCTTCTTGTCATAAAACAGAATTAGGGACAAACCATTTTTTATGATATAAATTCCAAGGTGTTCTATTTTTACAATTCCCTCGTAATTGAAGGGTCGACCGACCCTTCTTATTCCCCATATTATTTTTATAATAGTTCGACACTGCAAGAAGAGTCAGTCGATCCTTCTTGGGTTCTCCATTATGGATATATTTGAGTTGTTGGATAAAGATTTCCACAGTTAACTACGAAAAGAAGGCGCGGCCAATCCTTCTTGTCGGAAAATAGAAGTCGAGACAAACTATTTTTATATGTTATAACTTCGAAATTGTTCTATTTTTATAATTCCCTCAAAATTGAAGGGTCGATCGACCGTTATTTTTTTTTGTAAGTAAGCAGAGCCAGAACTTCTATAAAAATGGTATAAAAAGGTACAAAAATGGTACAGAGTTACAAGCAGAGTGAGCTAAAATCTCATTCAGGCCCTTCCCGAGTTGGGAAAACCGGGCGCCCATGGATCAGCTTAACAACTTAACTAGATAGCATGACACAGATCATCTTAACAACTGCACCAGATAGCATGACACAAATTATCTTAACAACTGCACTAGATAGCATGACAAAGATCATCTTAAAAACTGAGAACAAAAAACCTCTCGGACAAGAAACCACCTTCCAAGGGCCAAAAAACAGCCTAGTAGCAAAGCAAGGGAACAAGTTGTCGGCTTAATCGAGAACAACAGTTCGAACAGGAAGAAAAAAAACAACTAGTACTGCCATCAAAATATAACCGCAGACACAGGGCAAAGAGAGAAAAAGCCAGCCTGATCAATGCGTGGTTCTAGGCGCCCAACTCTGGGCCTCCTGCAGGTCATGGATGCTGAGGGCTTCCACTAAGGTCTCTAGAGTGCACGTACTCTCCATTTCATTCTGCTGAGTCACTTTCATTCCCTCAATGATATCTTTAATGTCTTTGACAATTTTCTCTTGCGCCTGGATTTCGTGGGCCAGAAGAATTATGCCCGCCCAGAATGGGTTGGTTGCAATTTGATGGCCCTGCTGCTCCTCGACCTCCTGTTGCACCAAGATTTCCAAATGAGCGATATGGGACTCAGTATACATAGGAGTTTCCTCCAGGTAAAGATGCTCCCAGTTGAAATCCAGATGGTGGTCATCCACTGGGACGTTCGCCTGGTTGGACAAGCTATCACCCCTTTTCCTGCAACTCTCCTCGGAGGTCTGTTTGGACCCAGGACGACTGCAAAGACGCATACGAGGGGCCATAATGCTTAAGAAGATGGTTCTGGATGGAAAAGGAAAACCTCCAGCTATCTAAAAATATTTAATCCGGAAATGGAACAGACACAGCATGACTTTTCTCAGGGTAGGGCAAGCTACTTTCTCAATTCGGACCTACCTGCACCAGTCCTCCTTTTTGGATTTATAATCCATAAGCCTGCCAATCGATATGGTCATCCTACTAGGCCTTAATTTTCCATTAATGAAATTGATAACCGTTCCATCCCTTCCCTAGGCCTCGCATGCCTGGTAAGCTTGTGAGGCCTCGCATGCCTGGTAAGCCTGGGAGGCCTCGCATGATTGGTAAGCTTGCGAGGCCTTGCATACTTGGTAAGCCTTCAATTCCAGACCTGGAATTTCAAATTTTCATTGGCTATCAAATCAAAATTTAATGACGGTTACTAATTTTCATTGCCTATCATTTTACGTTTGATTAAACTTTATAAAGTGTCAATTTGTTTTTTGTTATATTCAAATATTACTTATATATTTGCAATTTTTTTTACCATTTTAGTCTAAAATCAACCTAAGATCCACAAAATTCATGCTTTACAGAATTGTATTATCTTGTGCAGAGTACAAGTTCAAAAATACAATTGCCTCATGCATTAGTTATTCTGCTTCAATGATCAATTAATTGACCTTCACCATTAACAATGCTCTACTAATGAATACCAGCTGGTATTCACCCTTCCCTCCTACTACTCTGACACTCTACCACGTAATTACTCTGTACGTTGGCTGCATCATTTAATTTTTATAAAGAATTTAATTAAATGTGTGTAAAGGTGGCAATGTGGCATCCTAAAATATAATGCAAAAAAGGCATCGTCTTGGAAAAGGCTAACAGCATGCACCATCTTTTTGAAGAAGATAAGATCAATCAGATTGCAAGTCTTCTAGTCAAGATTTGTAGTAGAAGATTCGACTTGGAAAAGAATATGGAGAGGATTTAGGGCTGTGATTCGTTTTTCAATGTTACTTTGAAAAACGACCTACAATTTCTCTAATGGAAAATCCATAATTAAGTAACATCATTATTATTAATTTATTTAATGAGATGAAGTGTCATTTTTATTTTTTATCACATTATCATGTATATTTTTATAGTTATACATAATATCAAATAAATGCTTATATATAATAAACATATATTTGTATATTTATACATAATATCATATAAATACTTATATATAATAAATATTATTGTAATGTTACTTTCACTTTTTAATAATATATGCACATTTTCATTTTAAAAAACATGCTTAAGTGTATAAAAATAGAATACACACTAAGTTGCCTTCCATTTCACTACACTAAAATTCAAAATATATAATTTTTTTTAAATTTTTTTAATAATATATACTATATAACATTTTAAAAATAAATTTAAATATTACAATTAAATTTAAATATGTTTATTAAATTCAATATTTATTAATATAATTTTATGTTAATATAAATTATAAATATATTGAAGTTAAAAAAAATCATTTTCTTAAAATCCTAGCTTAGGTCTAATACCTCAATAATCATCACATTAAAAGCTATCCAAACACATTGAGGTGCATACAACATGTCCATATCAAGATGACAAAAGCAAGCACAACAACATCTTATATTACTAAGATTTGGATGACTCTCTTTGCCATGGTCTAAATGTCATAATATAATATGTCAATTTTTAGGTATTTCTTTAGTTGATATGAATATATCAAAATATATCTCATATAAATATTAATTTACAAATCTTTAGTCTTATCAAAAAACCATAATCATATATATATATATATATATGTGTGTGTGTGTGTGTGTGTGTGTGTGTGTGTGTGTGTGTGTGTGTGATTTGTATTGATAAAAACGCATTTACAAGAGAAATAAAAATGGCGTGCCTAGAGGGAAACCATAAAACTTATAGAACTTGAGTTTATCAAAGTTATGAAAACTACCTAGCAAGTTGATAGGTTTCTAATCATTGCTAAGATAACAATGAAAAACAAAAAAAGCATGGGACCCTAAGAAACCCCTAATCATGATCTTCATAAGAAACACAAACAACAACTATATGTTCTAGAGCAGCTAGTTCATACACATTGTATGTGTTTTCCTTGATGAGGAAATCCACCTAGGTCTCTACTTGATCCAATAGGGATAATCCTTTGTAATGTCATGGTAAACAACAAATGAGTAACCTAGTTGGTGAAGGAGAGGATAGGCTAAATTGATTTTGTTTCCCTGCACCTCCTATAATGAGAATTAGAACGAAATGCATAGAACAACTCCGACCAGGGAAACTAGAGAAGTTGCAAGGTTGGGTAAAATCGACCACCATGCAAATTCACCAATTTATCCACCGATGGGAGTGAAATCATACTATTAGTTTGAACCTTCTAGAATTCCACTTCCCACTTCATGATGGCCACACTAACCACTGTAATAAAATCCATATACACAAAGCAAGAGATGATGATGAAAATGTAGTGGAGAGGAAAGAAAATGGGCAAGAGAGGGTAACCAAAATACCATAGAGAGAAAAGATGCATGGGGATTATTCTCAATACCTAGTACATTACATAAAAAACTTTATATTAGTCGACAATGTTGATCATCTATTTGTATGGTTTTTGTGGGGACCAAATTCAAATCCTGGGTGATTTTGATGGAAGAGTAACCCTATGTCATGGCCTCTTAACTAAAGGAAATTGTTTGTGATTAGTGGTTTTCCCATCGAGGGTAGTAAATAAACATTGAAAGAAAAATCTACTTTTTTTACTAGTGGTAAATAAACATTAAAAGAAAACTCCACTTTGTTTACTAGTGGTAAATAAACATTGAAAATACTCACACCACCTCTTGACACTGAACTAGTAGATCTGTACCTACAAGATATTGAGAATATATCATTCTAAAATTAGTTTAGTTTCCCCCCCACATCTCAACCTCTAGTCCTAGTCCTGGTGTGACATTGAGGACTTTATCTAAGAAATCCAACTATTCTCAATGAATATATGTATCCAACATGCTCCATGATTTGAATGTGACCACCACATTTTATCCCTAAATATTTTGCACCAGCTGCCACTTGAAACCAAACACCATCCTAATTCTCAAGGGCGTGTGTTGTCACAAATTTGTTTCAAGGACACAATTAATCAGTTGACCCTTATCTAAACAGGAAGAATCTATCACTGCTAAATAACAACATTATACTTTACCTCCATTCACACAACTCCTCAAAGCCTATACAAAGTAATTATCTACCATGTAGATTAGCCGCACAAGACAAACCATCTTTTAATTAGTGGACGGTTTTATTATTGCTTCCTCCTCAAGAGAGATGACCTCTTGGAAGCTTGTGGGATTTTTGATGTGGGTTTTCTTGCTTCCACTACTGTCATTTTATCCACAAGCCCCTAAATCCCACAAAATTGGGGCATAAACAATACTATGTATTTCCCAACAATTTCCTCAACAGACCTTTAACGCTGGTAACTTGCATGCAAATGAAACAACACATGTCTATACATTTGCTAAACAAATCTACATGCTTGGCAATTCCATGTGAAAGGACTAATCACACTCTTCTTTAACGAGCCACACATATCCCATGCTCCATTTGAACATTCTTATTGGATTTACACAACCTCTTCAAATATGTGGTTACTTTAGGATGTGGTAGGTAGAGTCAAATTGTATCCCTAGGTGTAGATACATCAAACAACCCACACTATCTCTTGGTTTGGTTTGGATTCTCATGTGGTATATGTCTCAAGGCAACACACAAACAACCCTTCCATTCATTGATTCGTTCTCATGTATGTCAACAGATCTAGAGTGTCGTGGCTCTCTATGATCATTCCTATGATATAAAATTCCTATGCTATCAAATTTGAATCGTCATTCAAAATATTGGAAATATCATATATTATAATTATTCACTCACTCATGTCATGCACTTACTCCTTAGCTTTGCTTTGCTTAGCCATTAACAAACTTCTTTTGTTGTTTTGGATCAATTTAAAAGGTAGATTATCGAGACTCAAACATGTAGCAAGCCCCAGTTGACTTAGGCTTGATTCCATTTCCCCTCCATCCCATACATGTATGTTGTCGCAACAAATGTTAAACAACTAAATTTGATGCCCAGGCCCCTATAATGGTAGCATTGCTAATAAAAATGATATCGAAATTGAAATTGGAAATTTAAACTATAATTGAAATGTAAATTTGAAATTGAAAATGAAAATGATATTGATATTTGAAATTGGTATTGAAATTGAATTTGAATTTTGAAATGAAATTTGAAATGAAAATTGAAAAATTGATATTGAAATGAGAAATGAAAATTGAGAATTGGAAATGTAATTAGAATTCAAATCGAAATTGAAACTTGGAATTTGAAATTGAAAATTGAAGATGAAATTGAAATTTGAATTTGAATTTGAATTTGAAATGCGAAATTTGAAATAGAATTTGAATTTCAAATGTGAAATTTGAAGGAGAATTAGAATTAGAAATTGAAATGTGATGCAGAGAGTTTTGAAGAGAGAACTTCATTGCTTCATGCTCCACGATGCACGAGAGGATCTGACGTCGCCCAAGAGGATGTCCATCGGCAGCGCTCCCGTTCGCCAAGGAGTGAGGCCACGCCGGGGTCGACTTCGACTCGTGGCAGCAGCAGGAGAGCTAGTGTGTCAGTTCATCTCGACGACATACATGTTGATCCCTAGGTGGGGGATGCATGGCAAGACATGAGTGCATCTGGTGCATCAGGTGCATATTTTTTGTTAGATACATTTTCAGTAAATTTTTAGTATATAATGCATTGAATTTCAGTTGCAAGTTATAATATATATTTTCAGTAACATTTGTGTTTTGGTTTAGATTGCAGGTGACCCATCAGGGGAATCATACGACGATGAGGTTGGACGCATCACTCTCGCTGATATCACTACCCAGAGAGAGTGGGTGCACTCATGTGTGTGCACATTGAGGGAGGATTCTCCCACACGACTGCAACAACCGTATCCGATTGGACTGTTAATAGTCGAATCTGACTCTCATATTGAATAATGAATAAGAATAATATATTAGATGCTAGGATAAAAGATGATATGTTACAATGATGACCCTTCCTTAAATATGACTCGACCATTTGATGTTGAGGAGATGCCTCATTTCATAACCTAACTTTAGTTAACCTAATTATTACTTATTTAATTATTATCTTATTTTATGTTCGTAGCATTGCCACTCTCTTAGAAAGGCTTTGTCCTCAAAGCCTTATAATGTTTCTGCATCATTTTATGTGGTGTCGTAGATGACGAAACATGTCGATACAAATTGGTAAGAGTCGAACATAACTTCTGGTATGTCAACGGATCAATCCATCCCAAATGGATTTGTTGTGGATTGATGGGATTCCCTATTGATTTGTCGTCAGGAGATTTGATCACATTAGTACCATTATCTTTCGACATTTCCCACTTTTTCGAATATCGGTTTTTATGGTTGGGGTGTCGATAGGGAACTTTCACGATGTCATTTTCGTTTATGAATGTCATCTTTTGAGCATTGATCTGAGCTGGAAGTTGTATTTTCGTCTCTTGAGGATTTAAGTGTTTGTTCTATATCTTTTCCAACTTGTTTTCTAACTGCATGTTATCATTTTGAAACTTCTTAATCACTTCTACTTGCGATTTTCTCTCATCTTCATACTTCTTAAGTTGTTCCTTAAGATCTTCATTATGAATTTCGATGCAGCTATTTTCTTCCTGCTTCTCTAAAAGTCTCCCTTCAATGTCGTCCGTAGATTGTTCTATCTTCCGGCTATTTTTCAACTTCTTAAAATTTGTGACTAGTATCTTGTTATGATTTCTTAGTCTGAAAATTTCTTCATCATTGTTGGATAATGCTTTATTATTCTTTGCGATCTCTAGTTTGTGTGCCTTTTTAGAGTCATCATTTTGTTGTTGAAGAACTTTTATCTGTTGTCGAAATTGGTCGACCTTGATTCTTGATCTCCTAAATTATGTCATATCTACTTCAGTTCTTCATCATTGTCGTTAAGGATCTTGTTCAAGCGTATTATTTCTGCTTCGTAATTATTTATTTCCTTCTTTATATCTTGATTTCCTAACCTCTGATTGAATTCATTTTTTACTTTTAATTCATCAATTTGCGCATACAATTTTTCTATACGCCTTTCCTGGTCAGAGATTTTTATTTCATTGCACCGTTCTTGTAATTCAATTCTTATTTCTGAACTGTTATTTATGTTGCTCAATTCTTCATTGTATTTTCGATAGCGTATTAATGTGGCTTCTAATTCCTCTATTTGTAATCGCAAACCGTCTTCCATGGTCTTGACTTCTTCGGTGATCGATGATCTTTCTTTGATTCTTCAGCGATAGATCATCTTAACTTCAACAATAGATAGTCTCAAATTCTTTTGATTCCTTTGACTTTGACTTTTTTATTTTAGGAAAAGCTGATATTCTTTATTAGGTTAAATAACCCTCTTTTTTTTTTTCTTTTTTTTTTCTTTCTTCCTCTTTGGATTTTTTTTCTATTTAAAAATATTGATAATAAGTATTATTAAAAATTAATAATAATATTATATAGTTTTTTTTTCAAATTTTTTGAAATGTAATAACAATTATTATTGTATTTTTTTTCGAAAGTATTAACCTTTTTATTTTAATAATTGTAATAATAATATGTATTATTACATAAACAATAATAATATTATTATTTTGTTTTGAATTTGGGATTATTAGGGATATAATAATAGATAATATTATTATTATATATTTTGTTTTGTAGGGCACATGGAGTGGGATGGGCGGCTTGGAGGAGCAACCGAAGTGGGGAGGGAGGCGCGAAGAAGGTGGCGTGGTTAGGGTTGATGGGAGGAAGTACTAGCGTGATGGTGGCGGAGGATGTCAGGAGGCTGCGAAGTCCGCGGTTAGCCAGGAGGAACATGTGGCAAGGGAATGGGAGTGAGTCGTAGGGCAATGGAGGAAGGGTCTACGGAAGGGAGGGAAAGGTTGCGCGGGGGAATGGGAGCGAGCTATAGGGTAGTGGAGGAGGGTTGTATGGAAGGGAGGGAAAGGCTACGCGGGGGCTACGTGTGGGGGAAAGGAAGATGTCAGTTGCGGGAGTGGAGGACGAGCAGGAGCCGAAGGTCGGGGGGTGGTGGACGCAAGGGTTGGATGTAGTGGTGATGGGGAGGCGGCGGTAGAAGAGTGCAGTGGGAGGGAAGACGTAGTAGTGGGATGGATGGGACGTGCATGTATGCGGAAGGGGAAGGTGCAGGGAAATGGCGAGCAGGAAGGCATGGGAAGAGGCAAGACGTTTATGGAGGCGATGCAATAGTGAAGGATGGAGTCATGGGGGTGGAATGCGTTGGGACGTGTTGGTGCAGGTTGGAGTAGGGGGAATGAGCGACGCAAGGGTGAGCATGGAAGTGAGCAGGGAGGTGTGGAGTGAGGGAGCTTGCAGGTGGATCAACGTGGGAAGTAGTGCGTAGGAAGGAAGAGAGAGAGGAGGAGCAGTAGAGAGGTCGGAGGAGATGGGTGTGGAGGGCGCAATAGTGAGCTGTAGGTGGATGAGGAACGAGGGACGCAGGATGCACGTAGGATGGGGGGAAGAGTGTAGAGGATGGGGCAGGAAGGAAAAGGGCGCAGTAGGAGAGCGCGGGTGAAAGGGCGCAGCAGGAGGGAAAAGAGCAGAGGGAAGAGCGTGAATGAAGAGAGAGAGATAGTGTAGAAGAATGGAGCGTGGAGTGCACTGGATGTGGAAATGGATGAATTGGTGAGGGAATGGCCAATGGCCAAGTTATGGTAAAAAACCACAGTCTTCAAGAAACTTGATAATTTAGCGAGGAGATTGGAGGATCAACGATGAGCTCTGATACCAAATGCAACAACCGTATCTGGTTGGACTGTTAATAGTTGAATCCGACTCTCATATTGAATAATGAATCAAAATAATATATTATATGCTAGGATAAAATATGATATGTTACAATGATGGCCCTACCTTAAATATGGCTCGAGCATTTGATGTTGAGGAGACGCCTCATTTCATAACCTAACATTAGTTAACCTAATTATTAATTATTTAATTATTATCTTATTTTATGTTCGTAGCAACGACGATCTGTATTCATGATGTTATCAACAGTGGATGAGATGTTGGCCCTCCACAAGAGGGTGGGACCTCTTAATGACATTTGACGTTTTTCATGCCAGAGGAGGAGACGGGATGTCATTGGGATCCACAAATGGGAGGATGTCAAAGTCGCCATAAAAGGGCATGACATCAAGGGTACTTTGTTCAACATCCCTCTTGACCGCCCTTCTGGTCAACCGCTTAGACTCAAGGATTTTAAGTTGGAGGTCGCTGCACCATATTTATATGATAGATTCATCAGAGCATGGGGCATGTTCCCCCACCATGACTAGGTCCAATTGTACTTTGCAAAACATATTTATTCAGAGTTTTTTTTTATATGCACCCAGATTACACCAACACAGGGTCTGAGTTCTTTGGGGACGGTAGGGGACGCTCCTACCAACATCCTGGAGCTCGTAGAGACCCTGCCTTCGTGCCACCCCCTCCGAGGTTGGTACCGATTCCAGACAGGACGGTTATCAAGTCGGCGGACGTGGCACAGTCATCCCAGCTTGCTGCAGAGGCTAAACATGACATTGCAGAGTTGTTGTTCACTGCCATGGGAACTGATGTTGTTGTTGTGCATTGACAGGCATCTAGACCACCTCCTCAACCTGCATAGCCAGATAAAGAGTATGTCGATAGTGACCTGCTCAGGAGTTTGGATGGCGAGGCCATACTGGGGTATGTTGAGTCAGCCCGAGATGCATACTTTCAATTGTATCGTAGATACATCACTCTAGGACATGTATACCTTGTACAATTATGTATATATGTTCTTCATGTTACATCATATTATATGTTGTAAATTGAATGGTTAATAATACTTAAGGAATTTGTATTCTATTGCTCCATGCAGGGGACCACATTCATGGATCAACTCTTTGCTAGTGAGCCATCAGTTGGTCCATCCACTCGTCCCAACCCGCGGAGGATAGTAGTCGAGGTAAGTTATAATTTATGTTCTAATTTTATTTTTGTTTATTATTTCTCAGTTTAAATAATTTATGTTTTATTTCTTAATTTTCAAGATTTTATGTTTTAGATCTTAACTTCAAATGAATTCCAAATTGTACAGGGAAAAGGAAAGGGCATTGCTCCTAATGATAGACATGAGGACTGCGAAGGTCCTAACCAGTCGGGTCTAGACATAGAGGTGAGTTTTAATTTATGTTCCAATTCATGTTATTTAATCACATTTAGTAATTTTTTTTTGTACTTTGTGTTTCAATTTTTGAATTATAACTTAAATTATGTTTTAGTTTTAATTTTTAATAAATCTAACTTATTACATCTAGTGGCATATTACACAGGCATCGCTACGGGCGGGTGTCGATACTATGAGGGATTTCACATATGATTGGGCTGTAGCTCGAGCATGTGGTCCTCATGAAGGGCTACCTACACAAATTCCTACCCAGATGTTGGATATCACCATTGACTCGACAGAGGTCGAGGCATTCTTTCATAGTTTACCGCCTTAGAGCCAGTGATGTAGGGCCCCTTAGAACCCCGCCTAAATTCTGAGAAATAACCTCTTCTTCCAGTCTACAGTTGTTGCCAAAATGCTACAGTAACTAAATGGCACTGCCAGAGTGACACTCAGTTACAGGAATATTTAAATGATTGTAGAAATTGAAGTAAGCTACAGGAATCCAATAATGTTACCATCGACCATCTCTTCTCCTCCCCTCGATCTCTTGAACACTAACCTCCTCTATGGCCTAGCTCTTCCTCTCCCTGGCCCTCTCTCTCCTGAGAGTTACAAAATTTCATCTTTTTACTAACTCCCCTTTCTTTCTCGAAATGCCACTGGCAAGATTCCGCCCTATCAGACACTTCCACAAATTAAAGAATTCTTTCTAATTTTAGCTAACTAACTCCTAAAACTTGTACTGACTTAACTAGATGGTTGAATCCCCTCACAGGGAGCTGTAGTTAGCCATTTTATTCCTATTCAAACTCTTTAATTGACAACAAATCATCTTATACTCCTAATTACAAACAATAAAGAATTTAATAAATTTCTCCTTTAGATTTAGGACTGTCAGCCCTCTTTGCTTAAGCCACAACATGTGACCAACTTGTCACATTGCTGGCTCTACCTAGATGCTCCTGCATTAGACTCCTATGGTAGAAAAATTATGACCTCCAGGTCATATGCATATAATGCCCAATCACCTGGTTCCCAAACCTTGTACTGCAACTCCCCACTGTAGTCACTTTCAGTACATTCTTGTTCTGACCTCAAATTGTTAGGCTTCCACACCTTATATTGTAAGCTGTTATTGCCTTCTAGAATTTCCTTTCTAGTTAATGAATTGAAACAATTCATCTCTTCCTTATTCATATTGCACATTCTCCTGGAATGCCTTGGCATAACTATCCACAACTCATCAAGTTCTCCATCCAACTTCACACTTTCACTTTTAAGCTGCTGATTGCCTTCTACCACCCTTACATACTTAATGTCCTTGGGGACATCTCCCTCTATAACATCTATTGGTTGTTCCTGAACTTCAAGTTTACTTCCAAGAAGTAACTTCAACTCTTTGACTAGGATATCATATTCATTCTTCCCTTCCTTTGTACCAGCAAACATTTTATAAGTTTGAAAACTAATATTTATCCTCATCTCAACAAGCTCCTTCAACCAATATTTCAGCAACTTAACTTTCCTGAGATATCTTCCACATTCTGTATCATCATGCCAATCATAGCATTCTGTTTCTCTACTACTTTCACTTTCTATCTCAGCAATACTGTATTGCTTGAGATCAACCACCTTATCTGCTTCATTTATTAATTCAAGTTTAAAAGTATACTTCACAACTCCATTTTCTTATATATATATATATTTTTTCCACGGAGTGGTATGGATCATATGTTATGGCAGACATAAATCCAAGGAGAGCCTCCTGATCAGACGCATTGCCCAGATGAGGATGGCGAAGATCTAATAAATGAGCCGTGGAAAATAGGAAGGTAGTGACAGAGAGAATGAAATAAAAAAAAGAAGAGAAACATTATCGTAATCTTCCTCTCCTCAGTAAGAGTGGTTTATCTAGACTCTCACATATTCGTATTTATAATGGACCACCGCTAATTGGAGAAATTCAAAGGAGAAATCTTTGGGTCAGCAGTAAGAAGGATCGGAGAAATCTTCCTTTCACGTGGAGCCCCATAGTTTAATTCTTTTTCATTACCTTTTCCCTCACTGGCGAAGAAATTCAAAGGAAAGTAATGGAGAAATTGAGGTTCCATAGCCATTAGTTTTGCAATTGCCTGCCGGAACTACTTTGTGTTTCCAATTGCCATGAAGGTTTTATGTTTGCCATATAAATTCAAAGTATTGGAGAAATATTTGGGTCGTCTAAATGTCTTTTTGTTTTGGAAAAAACCTTCAAATTGGTATCTCTCAACTATTGCGCGAAATGAGAGAGTGGCAGTGTCGCAGTGTACCGAAAAGGAAGATCGCACCAAGAAATTCAAAGTAAACCAACGCGATCTTTGGGTCGCCGACTCGCCATTACTTTTTCAATTGCCATTGCCCCCATCCACACGGCAATATCGCGTTCTATTTCAATATTCCCATCCACTTATTTTTCTTTTTCTATTTCAATATTCCCATCTACTTTTTTTCTTTTGCCCAACGATTGCGGGGACATGACAGAGTGGCCTCTATTCTAAAAAAAATTGATGTCGTATCCCAACCATAATACAAAATTAGACTGGCTACATAAAGCACATTCAAGGGAAAATCAAGCAAGGATCAAGCTCGTAGGAGTCATCCTGCTGCTCATAATACATTTTAAAAATATAGCAAGCAACTAAAACAAGGTGCAGAGATCAAAACAAGGTGCATAGACCGAGTTAAACAAACTCTGTCGAATAAGCAAAGCACAGAGATCGACTCTATCAGACAAAGCAATGCACAAATCGATGCAGATATATTCTCCCATTATATCCCCCTGAAGGTCTATGTGATTTCATATATTTATATTTTCGCTTGCCTTAGGGAGCCTACCCCTTTCAGAGATGATTTTCCAGCCCTCGCAGATCGAAATCTGCCCACTTGGATATTAAATTGGCAAGTGGCAGTTTCAAAAGGATGGTTTGGTTTCTTCTATTGAGAGAGGTCGACAACATTAGTTTTAGTTAGGCTAGATTTTCTATCTAAGAGTGCAGGTGCTTCCTTAATAGTTTTCCCCATCTGAAATTACTCGACCTTTAGTTATTATAATTCAATTTCAAAAGATCATATAATAATCCCTTTAATTGAACATATAGTAGTATTTAAAATGATATCATATTCATTTGCATATTGAAGTCATGAGCATATCTTAAAAAGGTTGACACTTAAATAAGTCCTTATATGTAGCCAATTGATTAACCATCTAGAGTAGGTTTCAATAATATCCTTTATAACAATGATATCCCAATTCCCATCTACCTTGTACACAAGGATAACTTTAGAAAGAAGATATTAGCTCTTTTTTTCCTATTTTGCTTTCTTTTTAATGGTGTTTGCCGAATCTAATATTATCATTTATAATAGGATTATCCATTAATCTTAACGAAAGGTTATTTAATAATAATAGTTGGTTTTATGAAATACACAAGTAAAAGGATCTTGTTATTATCTTTAGGTGGATAATAACGTCTTCGGAATACTACCTGGGATTGACCGTTTAGCTACGAATTAAAATAACTTAAGATGATGCTTAAGTTTTTAGGAACAGAATCAAGTAATCTGTTAACTTTATTCAAGTGCATACTAGCTCCAAGATGACATTCATCATCAAGATCTTAGATTCTCATGGCTTCTTAGTTGATCGACCTTTCTCCCTTAGTGGATTATTTCCCCTTTGTTTAGTTGCGTCATAACCTTCAATCTCTTAGGTCTATAATCAACAATTATAACTTAGGAAATAAATAACAACACTTACAAGGTTTACTGGTGGAGCCTTGTCCTTGAGATCCTCACCAGAAACAAGTACATAGTTACATTTTTAAATTACAATAGAGTAGGGGTGAAAGAGGGATGTTACATCATCCCCCCCTTAAAAATAACAACATCCTCGGTGTTGGTAATATCTTTATTTCTTTATATTACACTTCCAATTTTCTTTGACCTTCTACTCTTCCTTCATGTCATTGTTTCTCCTCTTTCTTTCATAATCCTTCACTTTACACAGCCCATACAAGGTATTCCAAAAAAAAATAGTACACATAAACATACCATGATTTGTCAATTTAATCAGAACGTAAGCACTAAGTTCTTTTGCAACACACTTTTGTTTCCCTTCATGGAGAATCTTTCAGTCCTTTTTCATTTAATTTTGTGCTTTCACATGATTATTTTTCAATACAAATGAAAAGAAATCGTAGGTAAGGAAGTCATTTATTTATCTTTTGGAGGATATCTTTCACTTCCAACTCTTGGAATCTTAGCTAGTCCTTAACTTGTGATAGATGTTCTCTTCATTCATAAGTTAGTAGCATTTTATCATGTATTTTTAGGCAACAAACCTCAAACTTGACATTTACCCCGTCTTTGGATGAATTTTGCATTACCCATAGTATTATTTGCATACACAATGCTTAAACATTAGGGAAGATAATATCCCATTTACTTGGCAGCTTTTTCCCTATGTTCCATTGTCACATCATGGAGATGAAAGACTTCAACAACACTTTGTTGAACAAAAAAAATCTCCCTTGAGTTTTGGGATTTTAACAACACTCTGCTTAACACGGAACTCTCCCTTGAGATCTGTCACCAATTTACGCGTGGTCTTATGGGCTTTAATATTTTGAGATTAATCCTCTTTTGATTTCTAGTCAAAATGTTTCCTTCTCAAAAAACATCAAACAAAATCCTGTCTTCCAGATGTTATTTTCAATTTGTGCGCATAGGTCTTGCCATTGGTGATCACCGACTCTTTCTCTCTTCCAGTCGAGCTACCTTGCTTGAGTCCAAGAATTTTCCACTCAAGCTCCCTTGCTTGAGTCCAAAAAAAACTTTCCACTCAAGCTCTCTTGCTTTAGTCAAAGAATTTTTTTTTTCATTTTCCACTAAAGCTCTCTTGCTTGAGTCCAGGAAATTTTCCACTCAAGCTCTCTTGCTTGAGTCTAGGAAATTATTTTTAGCATAGTAGAGTTGGATCATTAATTTCTCCACTTGTTGTTTTTCCTTTTTGATATTGTCTTTCTTCGTTTTATGACCCACTAATAATGATCATTCAATTATTTATTTGTATGCATTTATTGTCAATCATAACATTTGACTACTTGCGACACATAGGCTTGGTTCTCATTGTGGCTTCCTTTCCATCATCGAGTTCTTGGAATCTGTTACAACTTCATAGATAGGATAGTTAATTGCAACATCACATCATTAATTCATCGACAATAGGTCCATCTATTTATTGGTCAACTATTACTCATAAACATTTCATATGCTTTAGTGATTTAACTATCACTATACATTAGTCTTTAAGTTTGATCTTTATTCAAACCCTTGGAATAAAATCAACATATTTTATGCACAATCATTTATAATGCTCTTGTTTTCAACAAGTTACGCAGATATTGTCAATTGTGAGTGCGACTTTTCATAATAATAGTCAAAATTTTAAGAAAACATTTTCTAAACATGGGTTGTAGTTTCCATACAATCATGTAACCAAATAATATAATAAGATGCTAAAACTCATCACTCACTCCAGAGTGGTTTAACTCTAATATGCATAAAAGCGAATTTATAATCGACATTCCATTTTGATTTTGATTTTCATTTGTCATAAATCATGGACATAATTTTGCAATGTTAGCACATAAACATTTATTGTTTTCTTTTCATAACCTATGCTTTTATCATGGAGTATAGTAATTTATCAACTTGATAATTTTACAATTTTTCCAATTGTGCTAAGTTATAATAGTTTACTCTATTGACCCGTTCAAACGTTTTAATCTTGCGCATTCCCAATAAAAATCACAATAGTATGGTCTTATCGATCAAACATTTTTGTCTATATGTATCTGCAGAAACAAATCTACATTTTCTTCCTGAAAATTTTATAACCTAACTTCCTATTTTTCAGTATGTGAGCGTAAAACTTCAAACATAAAACAAACTGAAGGTATTACTTGAAAACTTTACTGAACTCGATCCGAGCAATTGTTTTGGCAATGCAATAAACCATTTGTCATAAAATTCAATCTTTCCTTCCTATTGGTTACCTCTTGGAGAACTTGAAGATTAATTCATCTAATCAAGTTCGTCTAGTTTAGTCATATACTTCACATCATTTTACTATCCTTCATAATCCTTGAAATATATTCTTTATATAGTCTAGACAAAATGCTAGGAAACCAACCTAACCATGCTCTCTCTAGCATTTATACAGTTAAGGAAAAAATTTATTTATAACAGTTTGTATTCAAATAAACAAATAGTTCATAGAGTACACAACTTACATGTACATATGCGAGTCCAATTAGGTTGCAGTGTTGTTACTTTGATCTGATACCACTTTGAAATGTACCCAATATCCTCAGAGTATTTGGAGGAAATGGGGTGTAAAAAATTTCCTTCTACCCCCACGACAATGAACATGTTAGTCCTTTAATACTAAAATTTTGGGATTCATTATGTAGTGGTTACGCTTCCCACATTTATCCTCAAAACATACTCATTAACATAATGTAAAATAGAAGTCCTTATGCAAAATATCTTTGGACCTAGAAACTATACTTATGTGATTTCATTATTCACAAACATGATCTTCAATGATTTATCATGGAAAATTACTTTTCAATGAAATCCTCTTATTTTACCATGCAATGTCATTATAACATGTATCTAGCGTAGTCCAAATACATAATATTTCTACCACTAAACTTTCAACGTAACATTAGCCATTCAAGTTACTACTTCACTTTATACATATCCTTTTCAACAATCATTTAATTCAAAATATATATAAGGTACCACTTCATTATTTAACATCATGTGGATGTCTTCCCACTTAAATGCAGGGGACGTGCATTATGTCAACCTTTAACTTCATCATTCCAATGGCATCGATTGACTAGATAATAATGCATGTATTTTTATAAAATAACTCACACACCTTATTATTATGCAAATCACATAATCTAGAAAAAAGAAATGCTCATCCTCTAATATAGAGTATCATCATATAGACCTCAATGACCACTTAACATAGGAAACACATCACCAATTACTCATAAGGAACAATAAATATAAACATAACAAGGAACATCCATTTACATGAGCGGGATCTATCCATAACATCTCATGACCAAAATGTATAATTATGAACTTGACATTTAAAACAAAACAATATAAAGGAGTACTTATCTAGATTTCATCAACTTAAGTGACTGAAGGTTTGACTGGAACTTTCCTCCCAACCATTTGGATCTTTGTCCGGTGTACATTTATACCACCGAGAGGCCACCCTCGAGCTAGCAATGAATCCACTAGGACATAGAATCAGTTCTCCTAGAATCCTCTGACTCTCTTATGATGCCAGAGACCAAGAATGCATCCTCATTCTTACACCCAACATATATATATTCTCAAGCATGCAACTTTCAATATACAAGTAGGACAATGGTGTTAGCGTTGTGGCCTTCCTTCACCCAACACCCATATAATTTATATATACAAAATCTAGTTACCACCAAAGCTATGGTGTTTAAAGAATATGCCCTCCCCTCCCATGCACAGTAAAATAATATAAATCTTGGAAGTGGTCCTCTATGGAGAGGTCACCACTGACTTAAGGGATAAATACCTTAATAATTAGTAAGCATCATAACATTAAATACTAGAGTCTATCTCCCTCGAGACTACTCCTTCCATCCAATTCAGTAGCTATTATATATATCTAAAGATAATAGGAAAATATTACTTTTCTATCGACATATTTTTCATTAAACTAAATATAAACAGTTTGGAAAAATGTGCATAGGATTTTCCCTTGTCAATTCCCTGCCATTCAAAACGTAGGGAAAATGTAAAATCGAAAGATCCACAAAAGATTTATTCATACGCAAATGATGAAACATGGGATCGATTCCCTCCATAAAATCTCCCAAATTCTTTATGCCATCAAATAGAACATATTTAATTCAATAAGTATGGGATTGTGTCCCTCCATGGGATCTCCCAACTATTTTGCTCTTAAAGAAAGTACAGAACCCATTTAAAAGGGACACGGATCAAATTCTCTCATAAGAAGAATGCCCAACCCTTGGAATATAATATCGTCATAAAAAAAGTATGAATGGGTCGGTATTCTACAAAAAAAAGAGATTGCTCAACCCTTTGTATATATAGTATTTTGTGTCACCATTTTCATCCATACTCGACAACCTATGCATGAAAATAACGTGTGTCCTATGATGGAGGCACCCTATGTAACAATCCAAGCAATTAAAAAATTTATACCAAAGTCAAGAACAGGGTTTGCGCTCTATCAAAAGTGTTGTGCAGTTTAATAACCTATGACTGGGAAATGGAGGTCACCAACATACATCAAGTTTTATTATAGAAACAGAAAAGCAAGCACATGTAACATTCAATACTTATTTCCGTTCATAAAATAAATAGGATTGAAGATGAGGTTCATACCTGGATAATCGATGGTTGATCCAAGCTTTTGAAATCCAATTTCTTTTATGAACGGAAAGAAGTATTGAATGTGTGACATGTGCTTTCTTTTCTATTTTTGCAATAAAACTTGATGTACGTTGGTGACCTCCATTTCCCAGTCATAGGTTATTAAACCGCACAATAGAACAGGTGACTCCACTAGGGAGCACCTGTTTCTGCTTTGGGGTTTCTTGAGATAATTTCTTTCAGTTTCTTATAACGTTTTAGGTATCTATGAAGGTTTCTAGGGTATTTTCCATCCCTGTGCTTGACTTAGTTCTCGTATGATCTTCAGTTTTTTTTTTTTTTTTAATTTTCAGAGCCTACCCACAATTTGCACGTATATGCAGTCACAGTTATCCTCCCTAACCCACGAGTTTCCTTTATCTGTACCTGCGGGTCACTCACGTGACTCTGCAGACACAGTCACAGTTTTTCCCTGAGAAAATTGTTTTTTATTTTAGGGTTGGTTTCTTTGGTTTTGAAAGTTCTCCTGTGGATCTTAGACCTCCTGACTTCTTATGAGTGGTTGTCTGAGTCTTCTAAATCCCTTTGCGAGATTTCTCTTTGGTTCTTTGGGCTTGTAAGGGTACCTAACGCTTTCTAGCCCATAGTTTGTTTGGCAGATGCTTGGACTTGGTCCTTTGTAGTCACTGGTGTTTAGGGAGAAGCCTAATATCTGCATAGATTCATTGCTTTTTGTTTTATTTATCAGTTGTCTCTTATGGTATATCGTTTCCAAACCTTAGTTACTTCTAGGTATTTTGAAGCAACTTTTTGGGTCGCTTTTTTTAGTCCTTTGTTAGGGCCAAAGTTCTGATTGTTATAGCTTTAGGTTCATATTTCCTTTTCCTGCATGTTTGATTGTTCTTGTTTGTTCATCGCTATTTTCCTTTTCTTTCACTTTTAAAGAGAAAATCAAATAAAAAACAAATTTACTTTATAACAAGAATTTTCCCCGTTTTCAAAGTAGTCGTAATCATATATGTTATCTTCTTTGAAAAATAAAAAAAACTTTAGTGGTTTTAGGTTTACCTTACAATTTTACATTTTTGAAAGATAAGCAACTAGAAAATTGTGAAGGATTTGGATTGTCATATATACATTTTTCTTTCAGTTGTAACCAATGCACACAAATGCACTACCCTTTTGAGTAAACAAAAACCCTAAAAAGGATCATTAATCTAAAATTTTAGTAACTTTTCTTTTTAGGTCTCACACAAACCAACTAGCTTAGGCTAGGGTTTTGGAATAGATCACTTTAAACTTTCCAAAACTATTTAAATCTCGAAATTGTAGTAAGACTATCTTTAGGTAAATCCACTTTTGTCAAGGTGTGTTGGGAAGCTCCACTCAAACCGGAGCTAATCACGAGGTCGTGTGAGGTTGATCAGTCGGGGAAACCCCCTCGCTTTTTAATCGAGCATCTACCAGAGATGACATGTGTACGGGGATCCATTAGCACCTTGTGTGCTTTTGGGTTTTGGACCTAGTTACACTACCCATACATGTTGGTTGGACTTGTGACTGTCCCCCCGGATGCCTTTTGCAACTGTGGTAGACTAAGTATCTTTGACCTATAGGACTTTAGATAGGTGATAGTGGAAGGATATTTACACTGTACCTAGGACAGACATGGGAGGAAATCCCTTGCAGTTATTTGGGAGTGCATTTGGTGATTCAAACGCTTGCACCCGAAGACTCTATATTGTGGACCCCGGGTAACTGTCCTTGGCTACTCTTTTGGTTTTTTCTGGGCCCTAATCATCTCAGACTTCCCTTTGAGAGAATCATCTATATTTTCCTGGTCTTGATTACCATAGGAATTTTTTTATAGTAGTGTGTTGTTTGTTCCTGTTGTTCTAGTGGCCCCTAGGTTGATCACTTAGTATATCTTTGTTGCAGTTGAGGAGGACCAACCTCCTCGTAGGTCACGAAGGTTGAGAAACCTTCCTCCACTCAACGTGGAGCCTCCACCACCACCTCAGCGGTGTAGAACAAACTCGCGTGGTTCTTTTGAACTCACTGGTACAATTGAACCCCCTAGAGAACAACATCTTATCTCTCAAACTCAACCGGTTCAAGAAACCATCGAGGTTGAATATTTTCCTACAGAAGAGTTCACAAGACCCTTCAACCCTCCACTAACTGGAGCTAACGACCCTTTGTTAGAAAGAGTTGTCTCTTTAGGGATTCCTGAGTTAAGTGTTTATAGGTTTACACTTGGTCTTTCTATGGATAACATAGGGGATGCATCAGGAGTTCCTCATACTCCCACTTCAGCTATCATGCCAGGAGATTTATCTCCCCCACACTTAAACACATCGACACCGAGTTTGTTGTAGTTCACTTATGCTCCAAGCACATCTTTCGGTTTCAATGCTGGATATTCAGGTTTGTCTAGCACCCAACTTGCGATGACATCTATTCCCTTTGGATCCACCATTGTCCCATCTAGTATTCTTTTTTCAGGGATACCCTCGTTGTCCTTTACATATTCCCCTTTTGTTCAGCAGTTCCAGATCAATCCTACTTCTGCTCCTTTCAATCTAGGATTTCCTTGGCATGGAGGACACATTGCTCCTTCTGCACAATTTGTAGGCTCAATGCCTTCCTCTTCCATTGCATCGATGTCAGGTTTTAACCCATTTACAAGCTTCAATACACATTCTTCTAATGTACAAACCTCTAATGTTCCTGTAGGGATTACTCCCTTCTCACTATTTGGTGGAGGGGGAAGTAATAGTTACAATAACCCTCCATTCAAAGGCACTTATACCCAGCCACAATGGACTTAACCACAAGGAAGTAATCCGTTAGCTTATGGCTGGAGAAAATTTCACAATGTTTTTTCTTCACAACCGATGGCTGGGGGAATCCCCAACCAACCTTATAGGATCCAGGGTTCGGGCGGTTCCCCTTACCATGCTCCTTTAAATCACACGCCATTGACACGACATCGTTTTCCTTTTCTTACAACTTTAAATTTGCCAGACCTTTCAAAACTGATGAATGACCCGGTGCACCACAATCCTGCTTGGCCTCCGGTCCCAACCAAACTCCCTCCAGACATTCCAAAATTTGAAGGAAAAAGCGGTGAAGACCCTGGAGATCATGTCAGGACTTTTCACCTCTGGTGCTACTCTAACTCGTTAAACGTCGACTCGATTTGATTGAGGCTCTTTCAAAGAACCTTAACGAGCGTTGCAGCTAAGTGGTGTATCAAATTGTCTGCTACAACATATAACATTTTTGGGGATTTAGCAACGGTTTTCTTGAATCATTTCTAGCTTCCTATCCAGTATGATGCCAGTACGGATCTTCTCTCTACCTTTAAACAGAACAAAGCCACCCATCTTCTGGTCATATTTAGGAGTAGCAAAGATGGAAACAACTAATCAAAGCTGAGATTCCCCAAGAATTTCTAATAGAGTGGTATTTAAAATCACTACTACCTTATATCTCTAAGTATGTTTCAACTTCTAGGGTCACTTCTAAAGAGGAAGCAATTTTAAGGACCCAATTGCTCGACTTGATCTACGCACAATATGGGATCCTTTAAGAGATAATTTTTTATGCACCTAGGTCTAATATAGATCTCGGTAAGCCTAAACCTGGACCACATGCCGATGGCATCGTTGGTTCAGCCGACTCATCCGCACTAGAAGCTTTAACAAAATAAGTATATGCACTTTCAGTGAAGTAGTATGCTGCGGAAGCAACTACGGTTTCATACTCCCCTTCACAAACATAATCTGTACAAAATGTGCAGAAAAAACAAAAGGTTTCTTGGCAACCCAACAACAAGAAAAAGGGTAAGAAAGGGGAGGGGAACCAACAAAATCCAAAGAGTACTGAAAATTCTGAGGGCAAGAAAGATCAGAAGAAGGTAAATTTTGCTTGCAATCTTTGTAAAGGATACCACCTCACTCATCAATTCCCTCTCATTGATGAAGCCCAGAAGCTATTACATGAAAAGAAACTAGTTGTCTTGAAGGATCCTTTTCCCCAAGGACAAAGCTCAGGTTCTGTCAGCTCTAATACTAGGGGCACTCACCATGCCACATCAGTTGATCAGTCTTATATTAATATGGTTAACTCACGCACTCTACTGCAGACGAGAGCCAAGAATTATAACCCAGACATGCAGCAGAAAGACAAAGAGATTCTTGAGTCATTTGTTCCTCTCCACATCGAGAGACCAAGAGACCCTTTGCCGAAGATACCAAAAGGTGTCTATAAATGGGAAATGCACAATCCTAATGCGCAGGATGCTCCAAAATACTCTGTTGTAGAGGAATTATCCCAAATGCCATGTGCTATGTCCTCCTTATAAGTCTTGCAAAGCTTCCTACCACAATGGAATGCACTTTTAACGAAAATATGTAGCATGGACTCATCGAGTATGCTTGCTAGATTTGATATGTCCAATATCAAACCCCGGTTTCCCTATCACGTGGCCTTCCAGATCGAAGTAGTCCATGGTTCAATGACCATTGGACAAATGGTAGTAGATGAAGGCGTGTCGACATGCGTAATGTCTATATCATGTTGGAAATCCTTGGGCTCTCTTGAGTTATCCCCTTCCATTACAGTACTTACCTCTTTTGATGGAATATATTTCCGTCCGCATGGAGTCTTACACTCATTCGAGATTCAACTTGCCGGTAAAGTAGTGTCAGTGGAGGTAGAAGTTGTGGATACTTCTCTCGACTACAATCTGTTGTTGGGAAGAAGTTGGACGTACGCTATGCAAGCCATCCCCTCGTCCATTTTCCAAGTGCTTATGTTCCCTCACGAAGGTAAGATCATCACATTTGATCAACTATCCTTCACTCATAAAAACAACACAACTCCATCGGATTCAAACATCCCTTGGATTAATCAAGATCATCCTCTCAATGAGAGCTTACGAGTAGGTATGTATTCATATTTGATGGGCACATTTGACCTACCTGCTCCTGTAAACTATATTGGTTTAATGAGTACCACTGACATATCGTCTCGGTAAGTTTCCACAGTTAGCCAAACAACTGATCCGTGGCTCCTTCCTACTCAACAAGAACCAACTGTGCCCTTATCTATCATCGAAGTGGCTTACCAAGCATCACAAAATGTTGCTATAGATTATATCTCGACTCCATCAGTCTCAACAAAGTCAGATATTGATTATGCACCTGCATGGTCAATTAACTCCACACATTCTTTTGATTTTTTAGATATTGTTTTGCCTTTTGACAAAGCCATATTGGAAGTTATGGTAGGTATGGATCATCCATGGGAACATATGCATCACAGATCCTATTTTCTTCATATCTAAAAAAGATTGAGAAAGGAGAGTTTTCAATGAGACTTGGTGGTAATATTTATTTGTCCATCACTCCTTCCACAAAACAAATGATTTATGCTGAAGGTAATATGCCGAACATTTCGATGACTATACCAATCGATATTTCCACCAAACCTGACATTGTGGAAAACATTTTCATTGGAGAAAATTGTTCTCCACAAGAGATCACTTTGTACACCAATTTTTTCAAGGAATTCTATGACGTTTTTTTCTGGTATTACAAGGAGATGTCAGCCATCGACCCCTCTATTGTTGAGCATGATATCATGACTTATCCTAAAGCGAAACCAGTATGAAAAAAACTAATATCACTAAAGGATTCATGCGATTTCTTAAGCAAGAAAACCATCTTTTTCTAGGGTGAGGCTGCACAAAATTCGTTTGACACTTTGAAAAAAGCATTATTATCAGCCCTCTTGCTGAGTCCGCTGGATTATACTAAGGATTTCCTTATATATCTCACAGTGTTTGTTTCCACAATCGGCATAGTCCTGGTTCAGGAGGATGAAAAGCTCCAAGAGCATGTCATTTATTATCTCTCTTGCGCATTGGTAACTCCTGAACTTAAATATTCTCACGTCGAGAAATTGGCATTAGTTGTTGTCTATGTTGTTCAGAGATTACATCATTACATTTTGTTGCAGACCACCACAGGTATAGTGGATGTAAATCCTTTTCAATATGTATTAACCCGACGCATCATCGGAGGGAAATTTAATAAGTGGATTGTCATTCTGTAAGAATTTGACCTAACATTTCAATTTGCTAAGTCAAAAAATTCTTTGGTGTTTGCTCCTAGCTTATCTTTGAGTTCCCTAGTGATGTAATTAGCAACGAGGAAGATTTTTCACTAACTGATGAACATATTTTTCTCATTGAAACCTCCAACCCATGGTATGGAGACATTGTAATATATCTCCATACTTTGAAGTTTCCACCGACTTTCTCCATAGACAAACGACGAAATATCAGGGCTCATGCCAAGAACTACCTCATTATTTCTAACACGCTATATAGACGTGGAGTAGATTCCATATTACGCCATTGTCTGACTATGGAGGAAGTTGAATCAGTATTGAATGATGCCCATAGTGGATCCTGTGGGGGTCATCTTTCTAGGTTGGCAACAACCCAGAAAATATTGTGTGCTGGGTATTTTTGGCCCACCATATTTAAAGATTGCATGGAAGTCGTGAAACACTGCCAACCATGTCAGTTTTTCACAAAGAAAATGCGAGCACACCCAACTCCTCTTCACCCTGTTATCACATAGGCCCTTTCACTAAGTGGGGGATTGACTCTATGACTTGTAATCCAGTTTCGGCTGGAGGACATCACCATATCATCATTGTCGTCGACTACTTTACAAAGTGGGCTGAGGCAATTTCTACTATGAAAGAAGATGGAGAAACTGCAGCTTACTTTATTTTCAACTAGATCATTACTGGGTTTGGTATTCCCAAGGAGATGGTCACTGACCATGGTAGACATTTCCAGAACAGTATGATGACCGATTTATACACTATGTTAGGTTTTTGACAAGAACACTTGTCTTCGTTTTATCCATAGTAAAATGGGTAAGTCGAAGAAGTCAATAAGACTTTGAAAACTCTTCTTCAACGCACCGTCAATGCCAGTATATCAAACTGGCATGTCATGTTGTATCCGGCTACTTGGGCGTATCGATTCAACATGAATATTACTACGGTATTTTCAAATTTTCAACTCATTCACGGGTTGGAGGCTGTCATTCCGGTTGAATGCGAGATTTTGTCTTTTAAGTTGGTTATCTAGCTACTTCCTAAAACTTATGCTTTAGAAGAGCGTTTTCTTCATTTAGGGCATTTAGATGAGCAGCGCAGATATGCGCTTACTACAAACGAAGCTGATAAGAGCCGAGTTAAACATCAGTATGATAAGTTTGTAAAACCAAGGGTTTTCTCAGAAGGAGACCTTGTTTTTCTCTACGACCATGACAAGGACCCCTGGGGGAAGGCAAGTTTAAATCCATCTGGCTTGGACCTTATATTGTTTCTAAAGTATTGAATAATGGATCTTATGAGCTGACAGATTATGTTGGTTATAATTTTCCTGAGCCCACAAATGGGCTCTACTTGAAAAAGTATTACGCTTAGGCCTACATGCTTTTTATTGTACTATAGTTGTACATTGTTGTAGAGTTAGTATTTTTTGGATTTATCGTCTTATGTGTCTTCTGGATTGTGGTTTCAGATGACAACCGAGTGCTTCATAGGATTCGTTGATTATGTAAGTCGCCACACTTGTCAGTTGGCTTCAACAGCTTGGGTTATTTACTCACCCTCCATCCAAATTGTTTGTTCGGGAGGGGCCTGTTTGGGCCCTGCAACGAACAACATAGCTGGGTATAGTGCGGTTATCGAATTACTCTGGGATGCTATCCATCACATCATTTCATGTTTGGAGGTAAGACTCAATTCGCAGTTAGTAGTACTTCAGTTGACGAGTGAGTATAGGGTTAGAGATCCTTCTTTGCTGCGTTAGTTTTTATGAGTTAGATTACTTGAAAGACATTTTGATTACATTACATATCAACACATTTCAAGGAATTTTAATACATTAGTTGATGCATATGCAAATTATGTTCTTGACTAGCATTTGTATCATACACAATAACATTTAAAACACATAAGATAACATGTATATAATCGATATTGTCTATATATATATATTTGGTCCAAAAAATACATATGAGTTTGAGTCAACCACTGTCAAAATATACAAAGTGGGCATAAACTACCTCAAAAAAAAATATGTTACTCTCCCTATGGAGAGGGAGGAGCCTCATCTAGCTCTGCTACAACCTCTCTATAATATATAACTAGCATAGCTACTTTCATAAGTAGTCAGATCCAGGCTGGGAGAACCCCTACTACATGCTCCTGCATATCGATCAGCATTCACTCTATCTTGTAGGTAGGGATATCATGAGTCAACTGACTCATCTTCCCCTCAATGCTCCTCAGCATGGCATCCGCAGCACCTGGCTCCGTTGGTCGGACAAACACTCTAGGATGCCCAGCAGGTCTCTCTAGTCCCACATCTGCATAAGTTATGTTTTGTCAGTACTCATACTCATTATAAAAATAATATATGCAAAAAACATAAAAATTAAATAATTTTTCAAAAACACATTGGTACCTATCTCTCCCTAGGATGCTCTTGGAGGTAGCATGAGCTCAGGATCACCTCGAAAATCCATGCCCGCATACGAAAACTTCTCTAGTGTCAGTACTTAGCGGCTCCACCACCCCAGATAATCCTCGTGAGCATATGACAAGCTGGTTTCACCACCACCCTAACGTAGGAAGATATCGCCCCAAGGAGTCATCAGTGGCTTGCGGGAGTTTAACACTAGTAGGTCCATCCCTAGACTAAGAGTGGGGAATAACTTGAAGAAAAATGTACATAATATACTCTTGTATCCAAAATTCTTTTTCTTCCCCATCTTACACTCTGTAAGCTGATGTTTCATGTTTACCAATAAACCTGAACACCATTCAAAGATGACATTGCATAGACATTCTTCTCTTATCTGCATATAGTTCCATGAGGCTAGGTGTTGTGCCACACTTCCCCCGATCCGGTTGAGAGTACTCAAGATCACCTTTAAAGGGAAATTTGCAATTTTCCCAATTGGAACTTGGCTCCCTCTTTTTTCGATGCCAGCTACGTAGTAGGGGTTGATATAATCCTGAATGGACAATGCCCCCACTCCTCTAAATGTCCCTTTGAGGTTCACCACCTCACCTCATCAGGATAGACCAGTTATGAAGTATATGTCCTCAATAGTGATGTCCAACATCTCTCCCTGAAGTCTAAACATGCCATGATCGACATCCCATGAGCATTTGGGGTAGATGTGTTTGTGCACGCATGTTTGTAGTTCGAAAAAAATTTAAGAGCTCGCACCTCCGTAATGCATTTAAAGCAATTGGATCTCCCATGGAATCCTTGTCCATGGCCTCATGCTCCCTTTCTCTCCAAGTTAGAACCATCTTGCATCAACCATGCCCATTCCATGCATTAGTTTTTGGTTTTTTCATTTGAACTGCGGTACCCGGTGCTTCACCTCTTCAACAGGGGTGGGTACCCACGAGTCTGCCTATAGTAAACTCGCGCAATTTCCATGTGACCGCGAATTTTACATAGACAAACCCGCGAGTACGAATCTCTAGGTTTTAAAAATTTGCTTAAAAACCCAAAAACATCATTAAAAACTTAAAACAATGGATTAAATTGATAGAGTAGGCAAAGATAGCTTTCATGCAAGTGACGGTGTTCGTTTTCGTGTCCCGAATTGATCACAATCGACGTTTTGAAGTAAGAGGGTTTTTCTCCTTTGCTCCAATGGTAAAATGGTTTTGTGAGTTATATTTTCCAATTTGACACTATTTATACAAATTATTTCAAATTTTTACCCCTCTTTATATAGTTTCAAATTCCTTTTTTAATTTTATTTAATCCTAATGACCCTTTTTGAGTTGTTTTTTATTAGGTAAAGCTTTAAAAGGTGCTTTCTCACTATCAGTTGCAAAAGGTGACTAATAAAAAGGTTTGTTTTCTTTTTGACATGTCAGTTTAGCTCAACACATTATATCTATTATGTCATTTCATGTCATTTTGAAATCTTCTTTGTTCGGTTTCAACTACCATTTTTTCTGCTAATTTGTTGATGTTGATGCTATCTACAGTCTATCTATCATTTGAAATATCAAGGAACTTATACGTTGTACATCATTTTTACCTAATATTAAGTTCCTTGTTCCGATAGAGTCTTTTTCATGCTCTTGTTAGACTCCTTAAAATTAACAATATTGTCGAGCATACTTGTCTTGTTCAAATTCGTTAAAGGACTTGAATAGATATCCACTTAGATATAAGTTTACCCCTTTTCCAGATCTTTGTCGATTACTTATGAAAAACGTATACTCTGGTCATAATGATTAGAAGAGTCCTCTCTCGTGCAATTTTACACTTTTTGGGGCGAGGAGGCTAACTTTACGAAAAAGTACAGTATGGAGTTCTTGTTTAAGTTTTCCAGAGTCCCTAAATATGAAAACATCGACGAGCACATACCATCTCGGGCTCGATATTAAAATCCATGAGTAGGTGTATGGAGTTATTGTTTAATTTTTTCAGACTCCTTAAATATGAAAACACTAGCGAGCACAAACAGATCCGGGCTTGATATTAAAATCCATGGATCCATAAAATATCGAGTACTAATCTATCTCTTCTTCAAACTCGTTAAAACATGAAGAAGGTCTTGAGTTTCCCTCCCATGGACTCGTTAAATTACACATGGTTGGACTTATACCAAGTATTCTTCTCTCCCCTCTTCGAGCTTGTTTCAAAAATGAAGAAAGACCACTGAGTTTGCTTTCTTGGACTAATTAAAATCAACAAAAAGGACATTCTTTAACAAAAAGAGAAAAGGGAAGGGAAATCTCCGCTATTTCATTTCATTTATGGCAACAGTCTATCCTTCAACATAACACCTTTTTGAGTTTATAAAAAAAGTTGGGTTCTAGTTTTGGCCTTAGGATAAACTTGATCTTAGTGTTTTTACTCCTCCGATTGGTTACTCTTCCAATCATATGGAGAATCTGTTAATGTCTCCTACATTATAGATTTATATCATGGTTCCTTTGTCTTCAAATCTGCCTAAGTCACGCTTGTGTCATGCTCATTGTTCAAGGATAGCCCATGTGTCATCCATTCTGATGTTGCCTTGAACTCATGTGTCGACCATTCCTTGGTATCAGTATGTTTCATCATGTAATCAGTCCTACTCTAGACCAGATCAACCTTTGATTGTTTCTCATGTTGGATGATGGAGGATGCCTTAAGGCCTCCCTTCCAATGGAATTCTTCCCATCAACTTCAACTCATCTTTATCTGGGAATGAAGTTTAGAGTTTTCAGTATTACCTTAGGGATTGCAGTCATCAGTGGCAGTTTGCCTCGCTATTGGGTAGTGGGAATACATCAATGTCTCCTACTCGATGAATTCTTCAGGTGTTCGACTTCAAGACCTCTTATTCACACTTGTTAGAATGTACTTGGTACCTTGGACTCCATTTTCATTATTGGTGGGTGTCCTTGCATTTGTTAACGGTTTTTCATTATTGGCCAGTAATCAAACGATGTCCTCCATGTTCGACATCAACTCATTTATTCACATGGTTAGGATTTGTACCTTTAGACGGTTTAGATGAAGACATTGGGCCTATAATAGCATCATCATATTTTGTTATTTCCCAAGCTGCGTAACACTGAGCCACACCCATTTTTTGGCTCTTGATGAGACATAGATTCAACTTGTTGTTATGGCTATGATCTCCTATTTTGACATGGATCCACGATTATATTTCAGTGGCCATGCTATATACATCTTTCTGTTATGTATTGGGTATCATGTTCTACCATTCTGAACATCACTTAATATCAATATTGTAATTCCTCGTTGACCTCGTTTCTGTTTCAGGTATCGTTTGTGATCTCATCCTATGGTATTTTTGCTACCCCTCTTCCTTGACTGTAATGCATTTCGGCCATCATTTCCCTCTGACCTCATACATTAGGGGGAATCTATTATCAGCCAAATTAGCAATTCTCCGTCCGTGACCACATTTTCCTGTCGGTCACACAAAATGACACTATGGATGGAAGAGCTTACTTGACCCTAGATGACTTGGATATGAACCTTTGCGATCCTTAATAAACATATTTTTTGCAATTATTTTGAAGCATAACCGTGAATTTGATATTATCTAACACGCAAGCTAACCGCGGGTGTTTATACAAACAACTTGCGGGTATCATTTAAAATGTTGCACCTGCTAGCTGCATGGAATAAGAGCTGCAAGTCACTCTCTGGTTTTACAAAGGCATACTTGCGGGTATCTCCAAAAATTTTGAAAAAATATATAAAAAACACGCATTATGGATTAGTTTAGGTAGTTATTCAAACTACCTTAACTTCCTAAGCCAACTTCCTTTCGAACCTTCCCTCCTAGCCTTGCCATAAATACAAGGGGAGAGGCATGAGAAAGGGAAGCCAACTTTGGTAAAGAAATCTTGAAGGAATACTTACTCAAGAAAGAGGAGCAGGAGCCCAGGGTCTGATTACAACAGTGCCAGTTGCAGGACAAGTATAACTAGTTGTTATTTATGCAAATAAAATCAGAGATTTATTTTCAAATAGCACCTGTCTTTGTGTAAAATTGATGTTTGAATCTGTCATATGAATCGATATATGAGTTTCAATTTCAATTTTTTATCTTTATATAGTCAAATTGCTTTGAGAAAGGTAGTCTGGTTGTTTGCAGGTCCATCAGTTGGAGCAACGTAGCAATGGATCGAGAAGATTGGATTTCAAAAGCTTGGATCAACCATCGATTATCCAATTATGAACCTCATCTTGAATCCTATTTCTTTTATGAACGGAAAGAAGTATCGAATGTTACATGTGCTTGCTTTTTTGTTTCTGCAATAAAACTTTATGTACGTTGGTGACCTCCATTTCCGAGTCATAGGTTATTAAACCACACAACAAAAAAATTCATTTTCAACCCAATCACAAAAGCTACATATTTATCAAACAATAGGGCATCAAGCAAAGATGCATCAATCAGTCAATCAAATACAAATCCATGAACTAGTGTCTCCAATAGAGAGGTATTCATAGAAATCAATAACCATCTATCTCTAAAGGGTTTAAACTCGCTCTCCATCATAGGTGCGACCTTTCCCAAAGCGAAGCAAAAACATAAATATCAACCTCTCACATATCACCTATCACGCAAAATGCAGAGATTGCATAAAGAATTCTTTCAACCAAACAGAAAAACACTATGTTACGAAATGGATCGGACTCCTGTTGGGAGTCCTCCCTTCCTAATTCTTTGCACAACAATTATATCTTTATAGGATATATATATATATATATATATATATATATATATATATATATAAAAGATTCACCCAAATGGATCGGGTTCCTGTTGGGAGTCGTCCCTTCCCAAAGGGCGCTCTTCGCAATGGATATATGCATATACAATAAAGAAAATACAGATATAAATGAATTCATATAGAATTTTCAGTCATATGGGATCAGATTCCTGTTGTGAGCCGTCCCTTCCGGGAGGGTTCTCTGCTAGACGATCTATATATATATACAATCAAAATAATCTACTAACATTGGGATCGGTTCTACAAAATCCGACTTGCTACATAAAGCATATTCAAGGGTAAAGCCAGCAATGATCAAGCTCGTAGGAGTCGTCCTGCTTAGCACTCATAATACATTTTAAAATTATAGCAAGCAACTAAAACAAGGTGCAAAGATCAAAACAACGTGCAGATACCAAGTTAAACAAACTCTGTCGAATAAGCAAAGTGTAGAGATCGACTCTGTCAGACAAAACAATGCAAAAATCGATGCAGATATCTTCTCCCATTGTCTCCCCCTAAGGTCTCTGCGATTTCATATATTTATACTTTCGCCTTCCTTGGGGAGTCCGCCCCTTTCAAAGAGGATTTTCCACACCACTCGCATATCGAAACCTCTCCACTTGGATATTAAATTTCCAAGTGGTAGTTTCAAAAGGATGGTTCGATTTCTTCTCTTGAGAGAGGCCGACAACATCCCTTATAGTTGGGCTTAATTTTCTATCTAAGAGTGTTGGCGCCTCCTTAACAAGCTTTCCCCATGTGATATTACTAGTTATTTTAATTTTAATTAAATTTCAAAAGATCATATAATAATCCCTTTAATTAAACATATAGTAGTATGTAAAAGGATATCATGTGTTATCTCTGTGGAGGTCAAGGGTTCAAAACCGTCGAGGGGTAGGGTTGCTCATTGGCCCGTCGTGACAAGCTTCAAAGGGTAGGAGACACCTAGGATAGAGGCTCATCCCGGTGGGTTTTGGGATGTCTCGACCCCTGCTGAGTAACAAGTTACTGGGATATCTGGCTTGCAGGCTGTTGGATATACCCTTGGAAGGTTGTTGTTCCCATGATTAAAAAAAATGATATCATCATTTTCATATTGAAGTCATGAGTATATATTAAAAAGGTTGACACTTAAATAAGCCCTTATATGTAACCAATTGATTAACCATCTAGAGTAGGTTTCAATAATATCCTTTATAACAATGATATCCCATCTACCTTGTAAACAAAGAACTTTAGAAAGAAGATATTAGCTCTTTTTTTCCTATTTTGCTTTCATTTTAATGGTATTTACCGAAGCTAAGATCATTATTTATAATAAGATTATCCATTAATATTAACTAAAGGTTATTTAATAATAAGAATTGGTTTTATGCAATACACAAGTAAAAGGATCTTGTTATTATCTTGAGGTGGATAATAACGTCTTCATAATCCTACCCGGGACTGACCATTTAGCTATGGATTAACATAACTCAAGACGATGCTTAAGTCTTTAGGAAGAGAATCAAGTAATCTGTTAATTTTCTTCAAGTGTCTACTAGCTCCAAGATGGCATTCATCATCAATATCCTAGATTCTCATGGATTCCTAGATGATCGACCTTTCTCCCCTAGTGGATTCTTGCCTCTTCATTTAGTTGCATCATAACCTTCAGTCTCCTAGGTCTATAATCAACAACTATAACTTAGGAAATAAATAACAACACTTACAAGGTTTATTGGTGGGGCCTTGGCCTTGAGATCCTCACCATAAACAAGTACATAGTTACATTTTTCAATTACAGTAGAGTAGGGGCAAAAGAGAGATGTTACACTCTGATCATGCATTTCTTGTGCTTGCATCTCTAAGTTTATGGTCATGTATTGATGATTTAATGTCAAGGATTTATGCAGATACATAATTCGACACCAATCTCAACATTTGATATCAAAACCTCATTAATCTTCCCTTTGGACATTATGACAACTCCTAATGGGCTCAAGCTAGAGTATCTTCACTACATCCCATAAAATGCGATTAATATCTAGTTGAGGTTCCAATTGTGAAGTATTTTGGGGTGTATTTATGGAACCACATTATGGTTGTTGTTACTAGATGTTTTGACTACAAAGACTTCCTAACATTATTCTTGTAAACCTCTTGAAGTTCAAGAGTGGAAAACGTTGTATAGTATTTTACTAATGTTTGTACTTCTTCTTTATTAGATTAGACCACATGATTTTTCATTTAAACATAAATTATATCTTATAAACCCAACATATATATTTGAAATATCTGAAGCCAATACCATGATGTTTTGAGATTTATGTGGTAGTTTTTTAAGATAAAGTTTTGTTTTTTTTTATTGATCCCTAATTGAAAAAAAATACTTGTTTTTGTTCAAACCACTATGTTATATTCAACTCGGTTTAGAATTACTTTTCAAAATTAAACAACGTACAAATCTTTTAACCTTTAATGATTCGAGATCAAGTTTTAGATATATGTAAATAAAGTCTTAAAAAATTATAAATATATTTATTTTATTTTGATAAAATGAATTTATTTTTATTGATAAATGAAAAACATTATTTATTTTAACATCTCAATACAAAAGAGTTAACCATTGATCCATAGATGAGGATGGATACTTTTTGTTCATCTTCCATATATGAGCTTGTACGTCAGTGTGACCTCCGAGTTGCAGCATTGACCACGTAAATCAATTGATAACATATATAGATCATGACAAATACCTCGTGGGTGCGTTGTACCAAGTCAATCAATCACATTCTCACATTAAGTAGGATAGAGAATTGTCACGAATGCAAGTGGAATCTGTTATATCGCATTTTCATATATTTATGGGCTATCTTTGTTGAACATAAGGTTTAATGTTTGTGGGTGTGGGTTATAGCTTTTATCGACTTTATTAAAAGGTTTTGAATTTATAAAGAAAATTAAAATTAAATGTTTTGTGACTTGAGTAGTGTTTAATTTTATGTACACATTAAATTTAGAGGTTACTTTAAATTATATGATCTTAATGTTCAAATTAACTATTCGGTGTATGATAAAAAAATGGAATGAAGTAACTTACTTAGAGTTACAAAATTGAAATATAAATATCTTAATCTTGATCTAAAAGATTGATTATATATATATATATATATATATAGATAGATAGATAGATAAAAAAAATGGAATGAAGTAACTTACTTAGAGTTACAAAATTGAAATATAAATATCTTAATCTTGATCTAAAAGATTATATATCTATATATATATATATAGGTATATGATTTTTAAAATAATTAGACTTTTATTTGTTTTGTAATGTTTCCACAACGTTTTGGGCTTATGTTGATGTTGATCATAATGTTTTTTGTGGTAGAATCCACTTGAGTGTTTAATGCCATTTCATGTGGCACTTATCTGTCATATCCCTTCAATTATTGGGGCTAAAATATGTGATTTGCTCCCTAAGCCTAGATAACTATAGTCGTAGCTGCCTAATCTGCGTATCCCCTTGTCTGTCAGAGCCCCCAAGCATGGGTCGAATAATGAAGAACAAAGGATGTTTATTAAGGCTCGGAGGGAAATAAACGGCACCAACCTTTGTTGAATCATGGGTAGCCCGAGCTCTCATGATTTGATTATTATAATATTAGTTTTAATGTACTTAGAGAATTGAGATGTAATAACCACTCTTGAAGAGATTAGATCCATATTAACTATGGTTTATTAAATACACCTTATTATTCTCTAGAACACATAGTTGTAGATGCACTTAATTAATCTCATAGTGTCCAAATTCATTGATTACAAACAACAAAGAGAAACAATAAAATGAAATTTAAATATTATTATTTATAAATTTAAAGAAATAATGAAATAATGAAATTCTATTATTATTATTACAACAAACAACAAAGAAAAGTATAAGTGGAATTTAAATATTATTATTTTTAAACCATCATCATCATCATCATTATTAAGTTTTGTAAAATATTATATTTGATTAATATAGAGGAACATGTTATAATTTCTTTAATAATAAGGTGTAAAATTCTTTAATATTAGGATCTAAAAGATAATATGGATTTATTTCATAGTTGTATTTATGTTTGTCCAATTTACCATATATCTTTTCATAATTTTAATTGTAAATTTTCATTAGATATTTTGTATAATATTATTTTTCTTTTTGAACCTTACATACATTAAGATGTGACATATGACACATCAAATACACCTCCCTAGAAAGTGGCTTTGGACGAACATATAGAGATAAATGTTACAATCTCCTTGGACGAACATATAGGGACAAACGTTACAATCTCCTTAATATTAGGGTGTAAAAGTATTTAATATCAAACTATACAAGTTCATATAGATCTATTTAGTACTTGGATTATTTATATTTTTTGGATTTAATACATATATTTTCTTAATTTTAATTGTAAATCTAAATTATATTTTTTTTATAACAATTTTTTGAAAAGTGCTTCTAGATATAATAGCCTTCTCTTAACATCTCCATGACTAGTACTTGGATAAGGGTATATAATTATTTAACAATATAGGCACTATAGCAGAGCCTAGTATAAACCAAATTTTCATTTGGTAAGAAATTAGATGACCATCTTCCACCACAATAGCGTATAAGGAGTCATCCAACAATATCTAGAATGTTTTTTCAAGCCTATCAAATGAAGGATGCTAAATCATAATAGAAGATTTGATTTAGATGCCTAAAGGTGCATTGAGATCTACTACAATCCAAGAAAATTGTGGTTAGTTGGAAGATTGTGTATAGGGTACATTTTATTTCAAAAATGGTGTATAAACTTGTTGTAGAAATCATGTCCTCTTAAGAAAATTTTGAGTTCTATGGTAGAGTCGGGCCTCTATAAAAGGGTTAAGAAAATTTTGAGTTCTATGGTAGAGTCAGGCCTCTATAAAAGGGCTTTAACATTGGATGGTCAACTTGAATTCCAATGTGGGTCATAAGAAATCCTATATAATGAACAATACTTTGCACAAATGAATAATGGTGCCTTTTAAATTATAGCTTGTGAGTACATAATACATCCAAAATGATGTGGGCATGGTGGAGGAATTCACCCTTGTTGTTAAATACAAGATGTCATCAATGTAGATCATAACAAAACGTCACAAATGTGGCATGAATATATCATTATTGAGCCTCATAAACATTGTTGGAGGAAATTAGTGAGACCAAATGATATAACCAAACATTCGAAAAGACCAAATTTAGTTTTAGAATGAATTTTCCAAGTATTTCTAGACTTCATATGAACTTGATGAGAACCTTTCTGGAGGTCAAACATAGTAACATAATGAATCCTTACCAATTGATCCAATAAATACTCAATCCCTGGACTTTAAATGGGCCCTTCAAATCCCCATTTCACTGCTAAGGAGGATCATCACACTTCCCCCACTTATAAAAGAATTTCCCTAAAAGTTTGATGTGAACAAGTACAACCATAAATGAGGGTCCGATGTACAAGTGTTAGCCACCATGCCCAAATAGTCCAATAAGCCCCTCCCTAAGCCTAGGTGACATGTACGAGCATTGACTACCATGTTGAAGAAGTAACCAATGTCCGATGTGCAAGGACTAACTACAATGCTGATAATCCAAGGTAATCATCCATAAACATAGGTGCCATGTCTAGGTGATCAAGTTGACATGCGAGCAATGGCACCTATGCTCCATGAATCTCTAAGTGTTAGGCTTCAAATACCAATGATGGTCATGTGGATCCAAATAAATATAACTATCCAAAAAAAAATCCTCCATGTAGCAGTAAAAGGATGACTCTAAAAGGATCTCTACTATATTAGAATAAGCATACTGAAAATTAGTGGGCACCAGCTATTGTTGTTCTTTCTCCACGAGGTTCTCTTCATATGATAGAGAAGAGTCATAAAAGAATAAGATGAAGTAGTTATTTTCCCAAAAATTACAATTATCCATATCACACTCCTCATAAGAATATTCTAAATCATATCATGTAGATATCTCTTGGTTATACTCTTCAATGATAAAATAATATGTGGTATCAAGAATACGTTTCTCCTCAAATCAAATTTATGACTTGTCTACTTCATAGGTTTCAAATTTGCACACATATCCTATAAATCTTTTGTCACCCACATTTGTTCCTCCCATGGGATGTTCCACCACTTTTGCATTCTACATTTTCATGAGTTTGAGAGAGGAATTTTGCAATGGGTTATAAGATACTTGATATCAATTGGAAATATATCATATGATATGTCAAATCACTGCCTTAATTTTTTGGGGTCAAATAACGTTGGCCTGGTTGCAATCTAGTCACCCTATTGAATGTTTCCCATGGGGGTAGAGCAATATATAATGAGTAATTAAGATGAGAATTTGTAAATGGAAGGTCACAAGTTTAAATCCCCATGGCTACTAGCTTACAAAAAAAATCAACCTATTGAGTGTTATGTCCTCTACAAGACCCACAATAGCCATGAAAAATCCGTAAAAAGGAAGGTTCCAAATGTCAATATATCTTTTATGTGGACTTTCATTTGAGCAATTTTTTTTTTAGTCATATATTTTGCAAGAAGAATAAAATCTACAATTTGTTTCTAGAAATTCTGCGAAAAATACTCATAAACTAATATGAGTGTCTTGACCCTCTTTTTCCCTTTGAAAACCTATAAAATAGAAGGAAACATTATCTCTTTTGGGATCTAGAAAGTTCTTTGATACCACTTGTTATGTATCTTAAATATGGATATGAAATCACAAACAAGATAACAAAAAATCTCAATTATTTATTGATAAGAAAAAGCTTTGGGCACGGAAACAAGTTACAATTGACCCTTTTACCCATTCTGCGAAAAATACTCAGAAACTAATATGAGTGTCATGACCCTCTTTTCTCCTTTGAAAATCTACAGAATAGAAGGAAAAAATATCTCTCTTTTGGGCACTAGAAATTTATATGATACCATTTGTTATGTACCTTAAATATGGATATGACAACACACACAAGATAACAACAACTCTCAATGCTTTATTGATAAGAAAAACCTTAGGGCCGGAAAACAAGTTCCAATTGACCCATGTTCACTTTCCTTTTAATGTTGGGTGACCTTTAAGTGAGCTAAGCTCCAAACAAAATATTCTTCTACCTTAGGAGTCTGTCCTTACTTATAGATCACATTAGCATCCTAATTATAACAACCTCTTAACTACCTAGTGGACCTTATTTAATGAGGCCACATTAGATTATTCAATCACACCTACCATAATATCTAATTTAATAATAAAAAACATAGTAAACCTAGTCACCTTAGATTAAATATGTATATTCACAAGCTTCCATTAGATTAAATATGTATATTCACAAGCTTCCATTTTAGATTAGATTATTATAGTGTTATTGTTATGATATTTTGATTAACATAAAACATTCAAATATATATTTTATAAAAATGTTAAATAAAATACATATTTTTAATTTGTAAAGATCCATTTTAAACATGACTTTATTAAATTTTATTTTTCTTGTGTAAACAATTTACGAAAAAAATATTGTACTTTATAATTTTTCTTGTTTTCTCTATGGTTGATAGATGAGGTTTAAAATAAAAATGAAAATCACATTAATATCTCATATTTTTAGTTTAAAATATTATTACTATTTCAAAAACTACAAAATTACATTTAGATTTATGTAAAACATTGCTATACCTTTTAGTAAATATTTAGCTTTCACACAATTATAAAAGCCAAAAAAACCCGAGTATAAACCTCAAGGACCAAACAGGTCGAACCAGCCAGGGTCCCCTAAGAATATTCTATGTCCAAAACTCAAAATATAGTTTACCTTCTTCCAAAACCAAAGCCCTCTTCCTAAAAATTAACATAGCTTTATGAAACCAACATTGCCCAACCTTTCGAAGAAACATTTCGTTCTCAATATCTTCTCAAACGTTCGTAGCTTTAAAGTATTTCGTTTTCAACTTCTCAGACATTTGTAGCGCAAGCATACTCTGTGTGGTTCTCTTTCATTTGAAAATTTACTATATTGACAATAGCGTTCATTTTCTATACAATATACTATACTCTGTGTGGTTCTCATTTTCAATAGCGTTCATTTTATGATTAAGACACGACAAAAAAATATTTTTAAACCTTCCTTTGACGCGTTCTTATAAGTTATAACAATCAATTCCGATCTAAAAATGAAATCTAATATATTCAGTAGCCTACAGTGTACGTTGTGACTAAGGGCTACCTAATTCGGTGATTCCTAAACCCAACTACTTCCGAGCGACTTGTCTTCTTATTACCCAGAGCTTCCATCTATTTAACTGAATGACTTCCATCTTTTGTCGAGAAGAGTAGGGCTTTTTGAGAAGAATCTGAAGCTGAGGTGCAAGGTGCGAGTTTAGGATTTATCAATGGAGAACGCTGACATATATTGCTCCCCAGTTCAGTTGCGTGTAAAGGTAATAAGGTCTGTCATGGTGCCACCTTCCCGACCTTCTCCCAAAACCATCCTCTATCTTTCCAATCTGGACGACCATCTCCTTGTAAGTACCAGATTCGATACATTGCTTGTCTACAATAATGCCTCTCATCAGATTCACGCCGCCACAGATCCGGTGAAGGTTATTCGAGATGCGCTGTCACAAGTATTGTCTTCCTATTACCCACTTGCAGGCCGGGTAAGGAGAACCCACGACGGCTGTAAACTTCACGTAGACTGCACTGGAGAGGGCGCTCTCTTTGTTGAAGCTATCACTCATAACAATTTTTCAACAACTCTGGGAGAATTCGAGGAGCTGAAATCCACGTTCGAGCAACTGCTCTTTCAGTTTCCGCTCACTGCAAAAGTCGAGGAAGTGCCCCCTCTCATTTTTCAGGTAAGATCCCGGCCCTTTGCAATTGTTGCAGCTAACATCTTAAATATGTATTGGCTAATCACAACCCGTGTTTTATTTTGAAAATAAAAGGTCACGCGCTTCCATTGCGGGAGCTTTGTAGTGGGTGTGAGTTTCAACCATAGTCTGTGTGACGGACGAGGGGCGACCCAGTTTCTCAAGGGACTTGCAGAGATTGCGAGAGGAGAGGCGAAGCTTTCGATTGAACCAGTATGGCAGAGAGAAGATCTCAAACCCTACCAGCCCTATGAGGTCCATTTTCAACATGAGGAGCTCCTCGAAAGTGGATACTTCGTTAATCCTATTTATCCCCCCATGCCGCTGTGCATTCTAAAAGCCGAGGACCTGGTACTCGATTCAGTTTTCCTCAACTGGGATGCTATACAAAGGCTAAAACGTACCATCGCAGAAGAAGTGAAGGAGCTTTGTACCACGTTCGAAGTCTTAGCAGCTTTGGCCTGGCGAGTGAGAACTAGGGCTCTGGGAATTCCTCTTGATCAAGCTGTGAGGCTTCTCTTCGCTGTGGACGTGAGGAAGGCGTTAGATCCCCCGCTTCCAGAGGGATACTACGGCAATGGTATGTATTTGGCATGTGCACGCAGCACTACAGCAGAAGAGGTTGTGAATGGATCCCTTTCGCAGGCTGTAGTGATGATAAAGAAGGCCAAAATGTCTGTAAATGACGTGTACTTGAGATCGGGCATAGCCTTCCTTGAGATGAAACGCTCTTCTCCAGAGAAATCAGATGTGCGTTTGTGTGTTGAAGACGCGTATCTTACTGACTGGAGGTCGCTCGGATTTAACAAAGTGGACTTTGGGTGGGGTGAGCCCGTGATTGCTTGCCCGGGTAACTGGATAAAATATTTTACATGTCCAATTGCATTTATGGTTCCCCACAACATTAAGAACGGAGCAATGATGGTCTTCTGCGTGCCACGCGCAGCATTGACATCCCTTCAAACGGAAATGCATAATCTGGTCATGTGAAATAGTAGGTACAAAAGTATCCTAGGAAATGGATGTGTATTTGGTTGAACATTATTTAGCTTTTTGTAAGTCATTTAATGCAGTTGCAGCAAGTTTGTTGATCATGAAAAATATAAGTGGGTTAGCATTGTGTTCCGCTTTTTGTAAATCATTTAATGCAGTTGCAGCAAGTTTGTTGATCATGAAAAATATAAGTGCGTTAGCATTGTGTTCCAATGAAAAATATAAGTGGGTTAGCATTGTGTTCGGCTTTTTGTAAATCATTTAATGCAGTTGCAGCAAGTTTGTTGATCATGAAAAATATAGGTGCGTTAGCATTGTGTTCCAAGTATGTAAGGATACTTTTATTAGTGAAACATAGAAACCAAGTTGCAGTGCAGTATTTAATGTTGTTGTTCCTATAAAGTTTATAGGTAGTGGCAGTGCAGTATTTAATGCTGTTGTTTTTAAAAATATCTATAAATATCTGAATCTATATTTGATTTAACTATTTACACCCAGCAACATTAATACTGAACTGAGTGATTAATATTAACATTTGATTTAACTATTTACATCCAGAAACATTAAATACTAAACTGAGTGATTAATATTAAAGATTCAATATTTATTTATTGTTTAAAGATAAAAAGATAAAATAGTTTTAAATAAAAATCCTCTGTGGTTCAAAATTTAGAATTGAGATTTTGACATGAATACTTTATTCTGAAAATGGATATAACTGTATAATATTTTGTGATTGTTTTAGAGCAATATATATGTTTATTTAAATTAAATAATAAATAATAAATAATTATGAATATAAATTTTATTAATTTAAAATTAAATTAAAACCATATTAAAAATTATCAAATAAATTTATATTAATTGAAATATATACTAATTAATATGTTCTATATAAAAAAATAACATATATATATATATATATATATATTTATATTTTTAAACCAATACATATCATCTAAATTTATTTTTAATTGAAAACTAAAAATAAGATATGTATATTTGCTTTACTTTTATTTTTTAAAATTTTATAATTTATAAGATGAGGTTGTAGAATTCATGTTATAAAAATTTTATTTAAATTTGATATAAAAATTTCATAAAACATGATTTTAAATTATATATATAATTATTATTATTATTATGAAATATGTAAATAAAAAAATTATAATATCTAAATTACATTTAAATTAATACATTTAAAATATTTAAAAATATTCAATTAAATTTTGAGACATTTTATATCCAATTATTATAATTCAAAATTTATAATATATCATTACTAAATTGAAACAAATTCTAAAAATATTTAATTAAATTATGAAACGTTTTATATCTCATTATTATAATTCAAAATTTATAATATGATATTACTAAATTTAAATGAATTTATACAAATATGAAATATATAAAATAAAAAATAAAAAATTCAATTAATTTATACAATACATAATATTCAAATTTATTTAGTTAAATATATATTTAATTTTAAAAAATATTTAAATTAATAAATATAAAATATTTAAAAATATTTTATTAAATTATATAACATTTTATATCCAATTATTATAATTGGAAGATTATAATATATCATTACTCAATTAAACAAATTCATTTAAATATGAAATATATAACCTACACAATTGAATCAATTTATATAATATATTTTTTAAGATTTATAATGATAATGATGATTAACATCCATAATATATCGTTATTAATTTAAACAAATTGAAATATATAACATATAAAATTCATTTAATTTAATTTATACAATCATTTTTTTAAATTTATAATATATCATTATTAAATTAAATAAATTTATACAAATATGAAATATATAACGTACAAAATTCAATTAATTTATATAATTTTATTTTTTTTAATTAATGATCATATTTCATGTATTTAGATATATCTTAAAAAAAATCAAATAATTATTTCTTATTTAATTTAAACTAAATTTGATTTGAGTAGATGTTCATCATTATTATAGACCAAAAGATCTCAATAGATCACCACCACCACCACCAAATTAAATTGTATTTGAATCAATCAAACACATATTTTAAAATATAATATTAAAAACAATCAATTTAAATTATATATATATATATATGAAAATCATAGTAAATTCTTTAAATTACAAATTTCAAAAAAATATAAATAAATCTCAAAAATTTGTATCTCTTAATTAAATGAAACTATTCATGAATCATTCCACCTCCAACTAAATTAACCTCATCTCTAGCTTCAATAAATCATCATGTTTCCTTCTATATCATTGTAACATCCTCAAAAAATCACAAAAATTTAAAATTTTTCGACATGACAATTAATGTCTATTTTATGTGTGCGGAATAGAACAATGCATAAAAGGTTATCTTGTTGTACTAAATACCATGCTGGTCTATAATAAAGATTTGTGTCTAGATGATTCAAGTTTATGTCTTGATGTTATTCATACTCAGCTGTACTTATGCAAACTTCTATTGTGGTTGTTATGATTGATGATTCAACTATTTGGACTAATGTGCTTTTGTTGATTGATGAAGGGGTCCTACGGATGCCCCGAGGCTTACTTAGCATTCGTGCTAAAGCATGTGAATTCGTACTTGTGACAGTTTACAGGTAAGGATTTAAAGTTGCGACAAGTGATCGAATCAGTTTTTCAGTAATCTTCTTTGTGTATTTAAAGAGATAAGACTTTGGGCACTCTACCGGGTGTGAAACTTGGTTTGAGACTAAAAACGTTCAAGATAAAGATATCTGAATATGATTGCTGATGCAAACAGTGCATCTTAACTAATGTAAATGATAAGCTTGTATTTGATTCAAGAGAAGGTCTGTATCGATCGTGTCTTAGTTTTATACTCATAATTATATATGATTTTCATTTAAATTTCATGTTGAGCCGTACATAAATGTCTATCTTTTTCCTCCATAGCAATTCGTAGAAATTCTATGTATAAATGGTTTAATATCTTGCCTAGGAACTATAGTCTACGATAATGGTGATAAATTGATTTATTGACATGACTTTCATTACACTATACATTAGAATGTATGTGTGTGCATTTCCTTAGATTATATCTATAATCCATTTGCAATGTGTATTGAAATATTATCACACTATTAGAAATATATAACTTTATGTGATGTGTGTTGTGTGCATTAGTGTGATCCTATGTGATACTATGCAAACCTAACGAATCTATCTATCAAACATTTAACATGTATTGACAAGGTGGTGCATCACGGCTTTACCATATACAAAGTCTACTATAATTAATAATATGATGTGAACGTTAATATGCCACAGGTTGGCAGATATAAATACTGCATATGGATTGAATGCGTACATCTTCCGAGTTAGTGGAGTTCCACCGTGGATGGCATAGTGAGATTTGGGCACGTGATAGTTTCGTGGTGTAAAATTTTTGTGATAAGTTGTAATTAACAATGGCTTGATGGTTAGCCGATCTGGCTCCTTCGTGGCAATAGTAATGATATTTCATTTAATGTGGTAGGTTGCTTAGTGTTTCGTGAAACTAATAGGTGATCTCCACCATTCATCTGGCAGGGTTTTGAAGGATGAGAGTTAAACCCTACCTCCACTATGTTCAAAGTGTTTATTGTAATCCTTAGCATTTGGTAGTAGTGGCTCTACGTCTGGCCGACACGCTGAGGGTTTTTAGGGTTCTTTTTTTGCATTCCAAAGGCATAATGCCTGCGTTTTGAACTCGTGACCTATGGAAGGTTTAAGTGTTAGGAACCCATGTCTTTACTTTGTTAGTATATTGTTGTTGGACGCATATGCTTTGTAAGTCGTCCCGTAGTATTTGTTGATCCATAGTTTGTGTTATTGTTGTTGGCGTATATTCTTTGTAAGTCGCCCATAGTTTTGTTGATCCATAGTTTGTACTAGCCCATGATTTTGACTCATAGTATTGGAACCTAGACTTAGCCCATGGTTTGTATTGACACATAGTATTGACCCATGGTATTGGTGCCTAGACTTAGTATATAAGTGTGTGTTGAGGCCTATGAAGGCACCGTGAAGTTATTTATATTGAGCTTGCTCAAAGGAGGTTGCCCCCTCAAAGTGGCCTGTGATCAATATAAAAGTGATTCTGAGTTCTGTCATTTCTGCTATTTCGCATATTTTTATTAATTAATTGTTGTAGGTGCTTCACATTAAGAGCCGAACTCTCTAGGTTTTTACAGTGGTATTTGCCACGGTTGGCAGCTTAAAGTCTGTTTCTTGATGTGGTTTGATACTCAGACCTGTTGAGGGTTTTTCTTTTAAAATTTGGGTTCAAGTGAGAGGCCAAGTCCTCTCCATGGTTGATATAGATCTTGGCATTGTTTAACTATTCAATAGTTGATAGCTCGGTGTGGTTTCCTTCTATCTTAGCATTCAATGGTGTAAAATTTTACAGTTGCAGTTGCATCTGTCTGGCGTTTTTCTGCTATGTGCCAACGTTTAAAGAGGTAATGTGCTTCGAAACCTTTACTATAGCTTCCATACTCTAGTGTTAACACAGTAATGGTTGTTCAAAACAATACTGATATCATTCTTTTTAAGGAATACTGTTTTTAACCACATCTCCATGTATTTGCAGGTGCAAAGGTTCAATGGCTTCTCCAGCCTGGGCATTGAAAGTTGGCTACGGCTACACCGACCGGTAAGCCTCGGAGGTTTCCTTGTAACTCTAGTTAGATGAGGATGATGGCCGACATGTGTGTTGTTCTGTGTATTTGTGTTTAACTCAGAGAGTTTGTAATTCGTTGAGATAGGGTTTGTAAACTGTAAAAGAAATGGGGAGGATAATACCTCAACCCACAAGGCAAAAGCCGTGTTGATTTTGAAATGCAACTGTCGTGGAGAAGCGTTCTTATTCTCAGACTTAATGTAGAGATGCAACTTGTTCTCAATATGGTTCTACATTTATGCTTGAAGAATAAAAGTTATAGTTATGAAAATGAAGTGGGAACTTCTTTATATCGTTTCTTCTGTAGATAATAACTATGAAAAATGTAATAGTTGTAATGAAGGTTTCTCCAGACTTGGATATCGTAAATCCTATGATTTCTATAAATAATAGTGGATACATTTTGTCTTAGAGAAGAGTTTGGCCTATGTGTAATTCGTCGATTTGAAGGAAATTTCTGCGTTTTCATTCTATAAGTTCGAGGGTTAGGGTTTGATTTGTATTGAAATATATGGCTTGGTTTTGGTCATCGATATGATACCGAGACTTCGACTATGTCGAATTATAGAAATGAATATAGTTGTATTCTATGTTTAGTTTTATGGCAATTGTCACATGGTTTGTCATGAGTTGGAATGGTTGAAGAATAATGGATGTTTGCCGAGAGTTTGGTAACACTATTTATGGTTATAAAAAATGAAATTATAAATGTTTTGATGAAATGTGCAACAATTGGCAAATTTGGAACAATTCTAGAATGTTGTAGAATGTTTGATTGGAAGGGTATTACCCTTGGTCAATGACCAAAATGATGATTGTGATTTGATTTTGTTACTAGAATAAAGACATGATATACTAGTTCTATGTTATGAGGGTTGTAAATGGACTGTTAGGGTTTAGGGTTTTTCTACTGTATGTTTGGAAAATTTACAGAACTTAAAATAGACTTCGTTTGCTCGTCTATCCTGTATATTCAGTAGTGAAAATAACAGTAGATTATAGTAAACTTTTGAGAAGAAAAATATGGAAACTATAAACCCTGTCTTAAACCTTGAAAATGACAAATTAGTTTTGTACAATGAGGTTATGCAATTTTCTTTAATTTATGTATCAGAAATGATTTCAATAATGAATACAAATCACAGTAATAATCTTAAGACAGTAAACTTACTATTTGATGAAATAAAAAAAACAACAGTACTTGTAAGGAAAATACAGTAAATAATACTAATTACTAACAATAGGAAAATTAACAGAATATACAGAAGGGTACTTCCATCATCTTGGCAAATTGCCTATCATATCTATCTACCTTAACTTTTATCTCTGTACTAGAGTACGATGTGGATCCATTGCATGGGGAAAATGCAGAGACTATTATATTCAATCAAAATCAATTTTACACAGAATCATAACTTACTCAGGGAACTAAAATAAATTTATAAAATAAAACAATAAAAGTTATTAGGAAGCAGAATTTAAAAATGTATGAAAACAGATAAAATAATGGAACCTGTAATTTGAAGATAGGGTCGACAAACACCCAAGGAGGTATGTTCCTCCCAACCTATTCCAAAAGAAGCAGCTCAACTACTGGCTTCTTTTGAACCCCCGAGCCTGATTACTGAACCACTAAGTAAATGGAATTTGTGTAGAAGTAAGGCACTCAAAAATGCCTTCAGCACTCAGCATCAACCTCCTGAAATAAAATGCCTTTAGCACTCAGCATCAACCTCTTGAACTCAATAAGAGTTTGGAAGACCCACAACATGATCAACAACATAGCATATCCCCTCATCAAATCTCTTGGGTGCAAACACAGCAAAGCCCCAAGGTAAATTTCCTCGTCAGGAAAAGTGATGAACCTCAGTTCATAATTTGATGGCTATTATATAGATTGCCTAGGTCTTTTAGTGGTCAGTTTGGAATAAATGAGCCTTAAGCTCCAGTCCCATCTTTCAGGGAACTATGACCACAATTCAAGGGAGTTGTCCCATACCAACAGCTAGTTAGTTGCATCATGATGCTGCCACTTGTCCATTGCCTTCTACCCCAGATTCCATTCCACCTAGTGGATCAATAACCACTCTTTCAACAGTCCTCTTAGGTGTTTGTCTCCTATTTTATTTATTTAATAATAATATATTGTGCAAATTATAGTCATCCTTGGACACCTGTCCAACATAAAACTTTACAATAAAAGTTATCATAATGTTTTTTAACACAAAATGTTTTCCAGCAAAAAGCATATGTTACAAGCATTCTTGGCTTTTAGTGTTATACTATTTTATATAGGTTGGTAATAGTGTTTCGTTTACAAATTATTTCCTTTATAAGTTTAAATTAGCCTTTTGATACTTTGCCACATATAATCCTTATTATTTATATATGTTTACTTTGGTTTCTTATAATTGTTAACATTTTACTCTCATGTGACATGATATATTGTTGAACATAATATCTTTAATATTGTTGTTATCGATTTTAAGACTAGTTCCACCATCAATCATCTTTCATTCTTATCAATTTTATGACATGATATATTGTTAAACATAATATCTTTATTATTATTATTGTTATCAATTTTAAGACTAGTTCCTATATCAATCATCTTCAAATTTTATCAATTTTAAGACGAGTTCTACCATCAATTATCTTCAACTTTACACAATTTATTTAATAATATTTTCGTTCTTTTCAATTACAATAAACTTTTATGTAGTTTTTTTAATAAATTTAATATTTTATCATTGACACATGATATCTTTATTATTATTGTTGTTATTAATTTTAAGACTAGTTCCTCTATCAATCATTTTCAAATTTTATCAATTTTAAGACGAGTTCCACCATCAATCATCTTCAACTTTACACAATTTATTTAATAATATTTTCGTTCTTTCAAATTACAATAAACCTTTATGTAGTTTTTTTAATAAGTTTAATATTCCATCATTGACTCTAAGCGTGTTCAATGTATAACATCAATGAATATAGATTAACTATTTTTACATGTGTTTATATTTGTTTATATAATCATTTCAAGCATATTCAACATTATTATCGTAGATAATTAACCCTACTTAAATAAATTGTAATTTATTTGCTTCTAAAAATAAAATAAAAAATTTTATTCTAAAAAGTTTGTATTATATTATGTATTGGATAATAATAATAATAATAATAATAAACAATAAACAATGTCCTTTCTCAATGCTTGAAATTTATATATGTACTCAGTAAAGTTGTAAAGTAATTATATATGGATAGCTATATCTAGTGGGTAACGTCACGTGCATAATAAAGTTGTAAAGTCATTATATCTAGTTGGTAAAGCCATGTACATTCAAGCATGGATACCTATGTCGAGCCCGTAACGTCTCGTGCATAGTAAAGTTGTAAAGTCATTATATCTAGTTGGTAAAGTAATGTGCATTCAATCATGGATACCTATATCCACGGTTGGAATTTAATTTTACCTTTACCATTTCAACTATTTTTTGTATTGAACTTTTATCTTGCCGACCACATAAAGTTAAAGCACAACTTTTTGACAATGAAGTTTTATTAAAAAAATTATTATTTAACAATAATGTTTTTATTAAATAATTTAATTTTTAATTAAAATATATGTTTTTATTAAGGAGTTTAATTTTCAATTAAAAGATAATAATAGACTTATTTACTTATTTTTTAGTTGATTGATGTGCTTTAAAAATTGAGGGTATAACAAAACAACCTACTAAAAATGAGGTTGACAACTCAAAAGTAACACGTGCCATCGTCATGTATATGAATTCAATTAAGTGATAAACTTAAGAAACAAACAAAACGTGGAGCCTAGAATCCTTTTCGAAGTGTGCCACATATAATGCAACATACCAAATTTTGCAAGGTTAACATGTTACGTCAATGGTGTAATTGAAATTGTAAAATTTTAATTTCCAATTAGAAGATATGTTTTTTATTTAGGAGTTTGATTTCCAATTAAAAGATTACAATAGAACCATAAATAGACAACTCAAAAGTAATATGACAACTAAAACGTAACATGTGAAAACCTACTAAAAGTAACAGAAAACTCAAAAGTAATATGACAATTCAAAAGCTTGTGCTGGCATAATGCATCTGAAGTACATTAAGTGATAAACTTAGGAAACAAACAAAAGGTGAACATGTAATGCATAATATCAAAATTTTCAAGGTTGATATGTTGCATCAATGGTGTAATTGAAATTGTGACATTTTAGTCCAAATGACTTGAGTTAAAAGCCCAAACAAATATAATATGCCCTTTGTAGAGGCAATTCATTTAAAAACACATTGCAATTGAGATTGTAGTATGATGTTCTCTCCTACCTTTGTCAAAAGAAGTTTAATAAGGTTGTTTTTCCAAGGTATGGATTGTTTTGCATTCCTCAACTATTATTGCATGTGAACTTGCACATACCAAGCTACAACAAATCTTTCACGGGAGTGGAGTTGTTTGTTTATTATCCATGGATGCAAATCTTTTGGTAAAAACTATTTTTTGGGCACAAGTTTCACTAATATAGAGTCATTGATGTAAGACATTTTTCCATTCAAATTGACAACCATGGGGTTCAATTTAATTCTCAATGTGTTTTTGTGGTGGAGGGTCAAAATTTGTACCAACCAGTTCATGGTTCTTGCTTTCTTCTTTGGGCCATTCACTTTCCCTTGGCTATAAATGGATAAGAAGAAACCACTTTCAACTCCAATCTTGTTTAGAAGATTTTTTTCCCATGAGTAAAAGTAATTGTTTCGACCAATTACTAAGACAACTAGAATAATAAAACCTTACTAAGTTTTAACATATATCAAATAAATTATCATTTTAAAAAAATGCGAATAGATACATGTTTTAGCAAGAAGACCTATAAATTGTAACTTGGAAGTACTGGAAGCGTACAAATTGGGATTGGGATCCTCCCACAACAAAACCCTATTTCAATGCCTTTGTCTAGTCACAAGTGATAACCCAACTCAATATCAAAATAACAATAACAATTTCATGTTTAAGAAAAAATTGAATAGTTTCATTAAAATTTGTTTTTAGATTATTAAAAAATTTATAAAAATATTGAAAATAACATCTTACAAAAATTAGTATCTCCATGTTGGTGGAAGCCAAAGGAGAGCACTTTCAAAGTCTTTTGAGAGATAGGTATCTAAATTCCATAGATGATGCTTGGTAAATTCGGTAGTTGATAAATTGCTAATGCCTAGTAAATTCGGTAGCCGATAAATTGTTGATGCTTCATGGGTGGTTGGGTTAATTCCTTCATTAAAATAGTCTAAAACAACTTCTTCTAAAATAGTACCCACCTCTCTCTCGAAGTTTCAGTTTTGGACTTGAAAACTGACTTATCCTCTAAGGAAGGGCACAAAGGTTAGGGAAAGGAAGGGCACGACCCCATATTGGGACAACGCTAGGTCAATATAAGAAATAAAGAACAAATCTAATGAAAAGCAAAGCCATCCCCTTTGAAGGCAAACTCACCCACCTACTCTTCAATCAAATGGGAAAGTTTCAATCAAGTAGGAAAGTTTCATTCTCTATTATTACATATATAATAACATGCCACCTGTTGTAGGCCACTTATTTAGGCATACACGTACCTTAACAAGCTTGTTAATAAAAAATAATGATGGTTTGAAAAAATAATTAACCATCAAAAATACGTCCTAACAAATTGTTGTGACAGTTTGTTAATTTTGTTGGTTCATAGAAGATTTAAGTAATATGATCAATAATGATGTTGTTTATTTTATTTTATTTTATTTATATGATTATGATTTTGAGTTATATTAATTTAAAAAATATAAAACAACACTAATAAAACAACAATAGTATTTAAAATATTAAGAAATATTAACACTAAATCAACAAGATTTTGATATTCTTACACCAATCATTTTTATTTTCAATTTATAAAAAAATACAACTTTATTCCCTAATATTTAAAAAAAAATTAAATTATAATTAATTATATATTAACTTTTAAAGCATAACATTTTGTTCACCAAAGCTGATTGCAGCCACCTGCATCACCATGCCTGATATCATCTAATCAAACATTATAAATTATTCAAGTCAACTCAGTTTTAGAAGATTTACAGCAGTGAAATACAATTTAGGCGCTCTACTTATCCAATTGCAGTTAATGCCATACAGTAACATGGTTATTGATTCTCCATATGATTACCCTGTACCTACCTGTGAGATCACGTCAGTCAATCAATCAATTCATACTGGATATATATGCCGACAAATTTCCACGTATGGTTCACAAATTCTACAACATGTGGTTGTGGTTGGAGTTGCGTTGTACATTTAATGTTACTGTTGAGATATAGAACATCAAATCTAAATATATCCAATCAGCAATGACATTAATTACATTAATGTTTAATACATATTGAATATACATTGTTGACCTAGCATTAAAGACATTAGTATGGACAGTGTGGAGGTGTATGCTTTGATTTCTGACAGTTGGCAACATTTACTATTTCGTTTATTAATAGTAAGTTACATTTTTCAGTGAAAAAAATTAAAGACATTAGCAATGACATTAATTACATTAATGTTTAATACATATTGAATATACATTGTTGACCTAGCATTAAAGACATTACTGCTCACTACATATTGCTGATCTCAATCAAAAATATGGATCAATAATCAAATTGGCATGAGATAAATTCCAACGTAAACGCTGGGCTTAGGCTATTCCACCAACTTTCTCGCTATACATTTCATTTATTTTTTCCAGATTATTTATATTTCTTTTTGTAATTTCAAAAAACAGAATTGCAATTTAAAGGTTTATGAGATATTTCAAATCATAATTTAAACAATATAGAGATTAAATTTTACTGCTCTGTTGATCACTAGATATAAGCAATGTCACAAATGATATTCAAAACATTACTATTTATTTTTTAATTGTTATTTGTAATATGATCACTAGATTTAAGCAATGTCACAAATGATATTCAAAACATTATTATTTATTTTTGAATTGTTATTTGTGGTAATTACTTTTATCATAACAATTTAGCACAACAACACCATTTATAGTTTATGGTGTTAAAGTGGTGCTATTAGCACCACTTACAATTTTGTAGTGTTAAGGTGGTGGTATTAGCACCACTTACACTTTGTGGTGTTAAGGTGGTGGTATTAGCACCACATATTTTTTGTGGTGTTAAAATGATGTTAATGTTTATTGGAAATTATGTTTTTAATCATGTATATTAAAAGAAATAACATATTGGCAAGTACCATAAAGTGGTATTAATAATTATTTGTCACATGGACAGGTACATGTAGGATTTATTTATGACTATTTTCACCATAAACACAACCATTTCACAAATAATTTAATTTAATTATTTATAATTTTTTCATTCAAATAAATGATCAAGACTAATTTATGAGTTTTTGCACCACAATCCCAACAAATTCAATTTCTTATTGTTAAGCTATTTAAACAAATAAATTCACTTCAATTGAAATTTGATTATTTAGTTGAATTTTTTTATGTTGGGCTTATTAAATTTGTTGATGAAAATTACTATCATTATTAAGTTTTAATCACTAGCTTAATTCCACCTTTAGCACCACAAGTTAGCCCCACTTATATTATATGGTGGGGTTATTAGCACCACTTACATTATATGGTGCCAAAGTGGTGATAGTATTTGTTAATCTTGTTGGAAATGACATGCCACATCATATATGTGAATTAGATAAGTGGTGTATGATACGTTGACAAGTACAATAAGGTGGTAATAAGTCCTTTCTCACATTGACACTTACAAATAACTTTTAATTATAAGGGTTTGCACCAACCATAAACAAAAATTCACAAGTAAATTTTTTTTAAATAACCCACTTCAATGATTTATTTTTTATTTTATTCAAGCAAATAAATGTTTTTAACATCAAGCTTTGCACCATATATATATATATATATTCAATTATTTTACTTTTTATATTATTATCACTTCAAATAAATAAATATATGCATTTACAAAATTATTATTGAAAGATGTTCAAAGATAATCAATTTTAATTTATTAAGATTATAAAGATGGTGGTAAAAGTGTTTTGAATTGAAATTTAATTGTTTGAATGATAATTTTTTTATCAATAGTAATAATTAATTATCAAATTGTTTGATGGGTATTAGTTCCAATAGGAATATTTGAGCACTATGTAGGGTCTTGGGTACATGGATTTGTGAAAGTATCCTTAGCCTATGTGTATGGATATCAAAACTATTATGAAATTTTGATAAGTACAAAGAGACTATGAGTCATTTCATGGTTAAGGGAGGAAACTAAGCCTTAGGCACTAAATGATGATTTTATGGATTCAAGGCTAATCAGAGATGTAAACACCTCCAGCCACAAGAGATGACTTCTCAAGGGGATCCTTGGCCTTATAATAGGGATATGGGTGGAATTTGCAAGATTTTAAGAACTAGGTATGGGTTTTGGGGCCCTAGACATGGACAACAGAGGAAACTTGAACTTTAGATCCTAAAGGAACTATCTAGGAATCTATGGTGAAGAAAGACATTTCAAATGACCATACAAGACCATTTGAGGCTATCCTTGATGTATGAGTTGAGATACCAATTCCATTGGGAGGAACTGAGCAATAGACATGGGTCTCAATGCCTCTGACATGGTGAATGGAAAAAACTTATTCCTTGGGCCCTAAAGGCACATTCTATACACCCAAGGCCCATATCAATGGCTTGAATAACCACACATGACCTATCGAGGGAATTTTTCACCTCTTAGTGGGGATATTAATTACATTAGAAGGATTTGAATAGTAGATATGGGTCTCATGATTATGAACATGGTCTCCAAATAAAATATTCGCTTTACACCCTAAAAGAAACTTTTATGCATAGAGGGCCAAGATCAACACATCAACCAACCACAAATGACCTTTGAAAGATACCCTTCACCTAATAGTGGGATGTTGATGACATTAAGAAGTTTTTCAACATTATATATGGGTCTTGGAGTTGAGAGCGAGGTTCGGGAAGAAACCTAAAACTTAGGCCATAAAGGAAGCCTCTAGTTATCTAAGGCTCAGAGCAACTCAAGCTACAACATAGCACCTCTAAAGGGTATCGTTCTCTTTTGAGTGTGGCTAAGAGATCCATTGGAATATTTTTAGTAGTAGGTGTGGATTTCAAGGAATTTGACATAGTTTAGGGAGTAAATGTGGGGATATGACTCCAAATAAATATTATAGGTACTCGTGGCCATCAACAATACCTCAAACCACCACCTAAGACCTCTCAAGGTTATCCTTTCCTTCAAGTGGGGATACAAGTGACATTATAACATTTTGGATAGTAGGTATGAGCCTTTATGTCTTGAACATGATTGAGGAAGGAAAGTTGGGCCTTATTCCGTAAAGTAAATTTATATGCATTTAGGTTAAAGAATTATGCCTTGATCAACCACACATCAACCTGTTGAACATATCCTTGGCCCAAGTATGTGTCTCGAATCCTTTGACATGGTTGGTAGACAATGCCTGATTACTTCAAAAGCACCATTATATATTGCTCTAGCCAACTGAATCCTCTGTTAATTCCCTCTACTCATATTCAATCCTCTCTCCCCAATATATGTCATGTCTCCATCATCAAAACTCTCTATATCCTCGTCTAATGCACAATCTTTTATTTCCTTTTTGTACTGAATTTTGTCCATTGGTTTCCCAAAGAGTATGTTATATGTCACAGTCCCACTCTGAATCCAATTTGTTTGTGAGACATAGGCAACACTTCCATACACTTGAACCTGCACGTGATGCAATAAAAAGGTTTAAGAGAAAAAAATCTTGTACAAGAATCTTTGATGCAACACACAACATAAAGCAAAAAAATTGCATCTAGAATTTTGTTGAGTTATGAAATGGTTACTACTGCTCAAGAAAAATTTATGTTCAACTTACATCTCCTGAAGTTTTTGGGATTTCTCCAAGAATTGTATATAGGAGAGAAGATTTCCCAGATCCCATTGAGCCACAAATTGCTACCTTTTCACCCTTTTTAATTTGCAAATTGATTCCCTGCAACGTTGGCAGTGAAGACTCTAGATCCCAAGTGAGTATGCCTTGATAAATTTTGATTGTATACTGGGATACATCAAGTGATTTCCTCACAAAAACATCTAGTCTCATCTCATCATCTTGTAAAAACTTGTCCAGACGACCTAGGGATACTTTAATCTAAATTAATATAGCCAAAACATCAGGTAGAATTCTCACTGGCACTTGTATGACAAAAAATGTTGCAAGTACTGTAAATATTGTCCTGGCAGTTAACGGTGGATTTCCTATAATAGCACAGGATACAAAAACTATAGATTTGGTGATGATGGGTAGCATCTAGCAGAGTATGGTTCCATATGTATACATACAGTCCTAGAAAATAGAAAATCCCTGATCATATTGAAAACTTAGCAATCTACTCAACTCAGACCACCATACTATTATGAGAAAAAAAAATAGATAAAAACATGGGAAATTGTTTTCTCTTCTGCCCTGAAAAACACACAAATTCCACCGAAACCTCACTTAAAGAGATTGTCCCAAACAAATATATTCTTCGTGTGAATTTTTATTTGTTTTTTATTACCTTAAATTTCTAAAATATCTTCCTTTTAAGATGGATCAATATTAGTTGGTTGTGTTTCTAATTCAATGGTTATGGAAATTTATCTTTATAAACTAATTTTGTAGTAAAGATCTTTTAAATGACAATTTCAAAATGAACTTGGTACAAGTTTGGGCATGATCAATATTTCACTTCCCAATTCACGTTCAAAGTTATGGATTGATAAGAACACTAAGTTATTGTGTAGTTAGATTCCAAGGGTAAGTTTGATACACAATTTGATGACATAGTTCCCTTTATTATTTTAAACAGAAAAAAATATAATAATTCATTTTACTGTTTTTTTTTCACAATTTTGTTTGTGTGTTTTAATTTATCTATGTAACACATACATTCAAACATCTCTTTCACCCTAGGTTCTAGAATGTAAGGATGATAGTGACTTTCAATAAACTATAGTTGTGATTGGTAATGGGAAAACCATTTACGAGAAATAAATCGATTGATTTTTAACCTATTTTGTATCTATGTATATACTTTTTAGATATAGTGTTCAAAATAAAACAAAAAAAAAGAAAATTTATATATTTCTTCTAGTTAAACATTAACATAAATATAGATTTAGCTTAATTTCATATCTATCAACTTTTAAGACAAATCAAATTTGTCAATGTGTAATCATTTATTTAAAGTGCAAAATATTGAGGAAATGTTTGCACCATGAGGGATTTGATATTTTTGCACTTTTGATAATTCCAAATAAAGTTGGATCTATGTTTTTTATTATTATTTTTTCTACGTGAGCATTACAAAGAGATGCAACATATCTACTGCACATGCACTATAGAAAATTCCTCTTGGTGCAATTATGGATTTATGGCCTCTCCCTTGGGTACCCAAATGAAGGGTAGTATTAATCACCAACAACATTAGTTGCTAGTAACCCTATAAAACTTGTTAGAAGTAAATCCCATGATCTCCTTAAGCATTTCCATTAATAGAAAGGTCAAACCAACATAGCTCTCTCTCTCTCTCTCTCTCTCTCTCTCTCTCTCTCTACATAGTTTGGTGGGATGATTGAAGTGTTTGATTGCATTGAGACTCATTTAGGAGGTATTGAGGTCAATTCCTTGAGTTGGCTACCTTGATTGCATGCCTCACTCAATGTCCCTACCAAGACAAAGTTGTTTAATATTGAAGCAAACTTCCCTCTAGTTGTTGGAATTCATCAATACAAAAAGTTAGAGTTCCCATTGATCTAGAGCTCCAATTGTGTGTTTGATGATCTAAGTCGATTTAGAATTGACCAAAACCTCTAAGGGAATTGTAACACCATGTGTGGATCTTTGATCATGGTATAAGTTTGTTCATCCTTAAAATTTCAACCAAAATATAATCAAATTCATGGTCAGAAAAAGGGCTTGTTTCTATAAGATTAGCTTAATGTAGTCTTTAATTATGTTGTGGATGTCACAAGTTTTCAAATTTCTGTTTGTGGCTCTATGTACCAGAACAAGTTTTCGGTAAAATCATTTGGATCTATATATATATTGTGGTTTTTTAATTATCTTTGACCCATGCTTGGTGTTAATGTGTAGCACATGGCTCGCCTTATGTTATTCTTACCGCCGATTGATACAATACCCACAACTTGAAGAATAAAAAAAATTGGTAAAAGTCGTATATGTAATTTGTGGGGAACCCAATAGAACTATGGAGGCACAGGAGAGATAGGGTTTCCAGAAAATCCATCGGGGAGGAGGGAAAGGTGAATTCCATCATTCAAATCACTTATTGCTCTTCTCGTATGGAGTGGTAGAGCGAAGTATTTGGCTCACAATGCGTTAATCGATTATTTTGGTAGGCTTAAACCCACATATCCCTGTTGGTTCAATGGATCAAATATTCATGGGCGGAGGTAGATAAAGGTAAAGTATGAATCCCTCCATCAAAATGCAGAAGATGAAACTGTACCCTCGGAAATGGTCATCAGAGGACCCTTGATCTTGAATCCCTAAAGGGATCTTCTTTCCATCTAACTCTAAGGAGGTGGGATCCACCAACCACACATGGTTGCTTGAGTGTATTATTGGCCTATGATTTAGGATGTTGGTGACAAGTTGTTTTGAGTAGTATGTAGGTGTCTCAGGGCCTTGGGAATGATTTTCTAGAAAAGAAGACCATGCAATTGGCCCTAAATAAATTGTCATGACATTCAAATCCATGGCATTGCCTCAAAGCACCATGCAATATTTTGGAGTGGTATCTCTAGTGCTATGTGTTTTGATCTTGTTTCCTTAGGCATTGGACATGGTTAGTGGAGGAGACCTAAACCTTAGGCTCTAAAAGAATCTTCTAGACATCTAGAACTAAGTAGGTTTCGTCTTCCAACCACACATGGCTTACTGAGGGTAATAGAGGCCTATGATTCAAGATGTTGGCGCCATTAAGTGGTTTGAGAATTATGAAGGTGTCCTAGAGCCTTTAGAATGGAATTCTAGGGATGAATACCATACCTTTGGCTCTAAAGAAACCATTGAGGCATCTAGAGCCATCCACAATTCCTTAAAGAGCCACGCTTGAATTTGTATGGGTATCCATGGTGCTATGTATGTAGGTCTTGTGGTCTTAGGGCCCTATACATGGTATGGAGGATACGTGTAACTCAAGCCCTAAAGGAATATTCTAACCATCGAGGGATAAGAATGTTTCATCCACCAACAATAGGTGGCCTCTTGAGTTCAATTTTTTTATAGACAAAAAGTACAAGTTCAAATTTTATCCTGCTTCTATAAGTTATTTAAAATTTAACTTAATATTACAAAATTTAAAAAATCATATCAATTTTACAAATGATACAATAGTTCTATTTTTTTCATTAAAAAATAAATAAATATTCTAGAATTTTTTTAAAGACAAAAAGACAAGCCATGACTCCAATTTTACCTTGACTTTTCTAATTTTATAAAAGTTAATTAAAATTTAACTTGATATTATAAAATTTAAAAAATCATATCAATTTTAGAAATGATATAATAATATTTTTTTTCATTATTTAGAAAACAATATTGATTATTAAAATAAGAACATAAAAATTACATTAAAAATAAAAAGAAAAAAGAAAAATTACATCTCAATATTGAAAAATGTTAAAGGCTTCACTTACAATAAACATAGTCAATAAAGTAATCATCATAAAAAAAAAAATGGGTTAAGATACCAACCTTTATGGTAAAAAATAGCCCATAAGTTTGTGGATTTTCTCTAGTTACACTTTCATATTCTCTTCAAATAACCGATATCAAAGTCCTATTTTTTTAAAATATTTTAAATATTTCACTTCTACAATATGTTTTATGTTCTATCTTGATTGAATTATGTAATTTACATTCCCTGAATAATTTACCATACATCTTAATGCCTTGAAATCTATATTTATGCTATCACTATGTAATCATATTATAAGTATGGATACCTACATTGCATGAGCACAAATCTATTCAACTTCGAAACTTGATAAATTTAAAGTGTTGAAGTTTCATGACGGCAAGTGGTCTGTAAATTTCAACCACCACAATAATTATCAACAACTTCAATAAACAACATTTAATATTTGTGTTGGCGTTCACGTGATGGGAGGTCACATGTGTCTCAACAAAAATTACCGCGAATCTAAAAATTTCCCGCTAGAAACTGGATATAAATTTTTCCCTAATTTAGTTAATCTTGGATGGTTGCTTGTTAGGCGTTGGTTTCTCAATTTTTCCCAATTTACTTAATCCCGAGTTCTTGCTTGTTGGGAGTTGGTTACTCCATTTTACCCCAATTTACTCAATCTTGGATGCTTTCTTGTTGGGCATTGGTTACTCCATTATTCTGTGCATGCAGCTTGCTCTGGTGGTATGTTCCTTGCTTTCTCTGGTGGTCTATTTTGTGCTTTCTCAACTGGTCTGCACGTGATAATGACTATGTTAATTTCTTACATGTATTAATGTTATGGATTATACATATGTATTACTTTTATGGATAATAAATGTGTTTCATGACTATTTGTTTTTATTTTTCGTTTGTTTCGTTGGACTTTCCCTCCCTCCCTTGCTCTAGGATAGCCTACCCACACTGAGTAATTTGTGGGGCACCTCAGTTACAGTCTTAGAAGAGAATTTATGTATGTCTTTCTCAGGATGGATGGTATTGATGGATTGTTCATCACTGGTATCACTAGCTTGGGATGGATGACGTAAAACGCTAGAAAATTGCGAGAATTAATCAAGATTACTAACCCAGAAATAGAGAAAACCTGAAAAAGACATGGTGAACAAGTGAATTCATGGTAAATAAGTGAATTCATGTACATGTATTTCTGGCTTAGAATGACTACCTCATCCCCAAAGAAATTTAAGCAACTTCCTACTATAAAACTCCTCCAAAGATACCAATGCTTTTGTACTTAGCAGAGATTCAAAGCTTTTCCCATTGCACCAACCCTGGTATGCTATTAAGTTGCACCCAAACTCCTCCAAGGATACCCATGAATCCATTAAGGTCTCAAATCCGAATCGACCAAATCTATCAATTTCTTGTTTGCGAAAATTTCTTGGTCCATGTCCTCTCGATAGGGATTGAGAGTCTCCTGCAGGCTTACAGGACCAAAACCATAACTAAAAAAAATGAACCAATTAATGTCTCATATATCAATTTCTAATTCCAATGATCAAGGTTAAATTCATGTTAAAGTTATCTTAGTCACAGTCAAATTCCATTTGAAGTGGAATCCTTTACTAGCGCAAAAAATTCCTTTGAAGCTCAACAACACCTCAAGATGAGCCCTTCCATAGACAAAATATCTGCTACATAATGAAATGCTTGCATATACTCCTTCCAAAATACCACTGTCAATATTTGGATTTAGGATTGTTGATGCAAGCCCATAGTTGGATGCTACTTGGACATCAACAAAAGATCCGTGTGATAGTACAATACAGAGGAGGAGTAATGCCCCTCCTGCTACGTGAATGTAATCACAATATGGTTGCGATCTGACATCTCCTTTTTCCCTCTCTTCTTCTGCAATCAATTTCCCTATGTTAATAGAAATATTTGCTACACTTTCTTCTCTAACCAGTGCACTTACACTCTGCATCCTCAAAAGTTCTAATGGGCTTATGTCAGTTCATTGATATCCAATTGAAGAAAGATAATTGATTGGGTCAGCAGAAGTCATGGCTTCCTTATGTGCATTTACAAGTTGTTCAAATGTTTTTCCTGCTACTAATATCTGCTCATATCCCCCGGCTTGCTTGATTTCTCCACCTTCCATGACTTGAGAAGATATATGAAATACGTCGTTATATTCAAAACATAAGAAGAAAGAGTAACTTGTAAGAAACCATGACATTTTATAAATCGATTTTTCTGATTAAGTGGATAGAAGATGGAATGTGTTCTTACCAGGATTTTATTAGCAGTATGAAGAAATTCCACTTGATGGGTGACTAATACTACTATTTTCATTGCAAACGCTCCCATCACAAAGTCGTGTAAGCAAATTAAATTTATAAAAATTATAGATTAAATCCTTATCATTAATTCTTTCAAAACTGAATAAAAAATTTGATTCCCTTTATCCATATCAAAGAGAAGAAAATAACCTCTCAGAAAAAACTAGAAATTAATTCATAGAACATAATGATTTCTCACATTAAATAGAGTTGAAGTTGTATGCGCATCGACTGCACTGAAGGGATCATCCAATAGATAAATATCAACATCTGTAACATCCCTCAAATTCAACCTTTGATATTATTACTCTTGTAAATGTAATTATGAATTTTGTAAATGGCCATGGTGAGGAGCTCAAGGCCAAGGCCCCACCAGTGGACCTTGAAAGTTTTTTTTGAGTTATCCCCTAAATAAATATTATTCCAATGGGGGAAAGTGGTTGACTGGCTAAAGAAGCCATGAAGACTGAAGATATTGATCATCTTGGTGCCGTAGGCACTTAGAGGGAAGTAACGAGACTTTAGATGGGTTATCCTAAAACTAATAACCAACTCGTCGCAAGCATTGAGGAACTCCTAAAGGACATATTCTTTAGGTTAAAGAAAAAGTTAAAATTTTAGTAGATAATCCTTAGTATAACTAATCAATCACCTTAAGTTATTCGTATTCTCTCCTTAAGTAAATGGTAGTGATTATTAATCACCAAGTGAGTATTCTAGCTCCTCTTACCTTTTATTATCAAAACTAGCTATTATATTATAAGACTAAGTAATCACTCTTATTTTCTTGTTCATATCAAGATACACGCTTAATATCTTGGAAGGGTAAAATAGTTGTATAAAATTTATAAATAAGGGTATCTTATATATATATTAAACTCATGCTTAAATTTCCTTTAAACCCATTTTAGTTTCATTATTAATGAGATTAGTTAAGGGGAAAAAATGTTTAAAATAAAAATACACATAGTACATAAGTACATATTGAATTTAGAATGTTCAATATATTTAAACTCTTGTTAAGGAAAATATTAAAAAGAAGAAGAAAAGTAAAAACTTTTAAAAATATATATATAGTTAGTTAGTTAGTTAAATTATGAGTATTCATTTCTTTCTCAAAAATAATTGTAAAGGATTTACACAAATACTTTTATTAAACAAAACATTTGCTTAGAGCTTTAACATACTAAAGGACTAATATTAAGTTAATACCCTTTTACAAATAAATACTCTCGAAGTCTTCCACTATAAAGAGAAAATTATTACTTATTTGAAAGTAAGTATATAAGTTCATATATATATATATTATCAAACTAAGAAGTAAGGTAGATATATAGGTACGTTAAGATTTCATTATAGTATTATAAGGAACTCGAGAGACTTAAGGAAGTGGGTTCCCTAGTATGAAGAAGATGATGCTTATGCGTAAGTAAATGAATGGGGTGGAGCTATAACTATCTACGGAGTGGAGCTATAAACACTATTTTCTGTTGCTATTTCCACCTTGATATTTTAATGGACGCTGTCTCTGTAGTGTAGAACCTTTTGCCTTTACTTCTACCATCTGCAGTCATCATTTCTTCTAAATAGGAGATCAGATCTAAGCTTAGACGGTAGGTAGTTCGGTATGAGGGGCCTCGTCAAGGAAAGGTAGGGAGATTGTCCCCTCGAGGAACCTCCCTTTTCCATTTATCACCAGATATTTTGCCATTTGGCAAACCCGATTGAGTAATGGCGTTTTTTCCAATCAACTTCTGTTTGTTATTTAGAGCTAAGGGTCGCACTGGATGGAGGGGAGAACAGTGGAAGTGATAGGTAATTGCAATAGCGCTGCGGTCGAGAAAGGGGGGGGCTATCACTAGTCTCTCTTCGGAAGTTGATGCTCTGCTCAGTAGCGGGGCTACCTCATACTGGAACATGGAGCTGAGCGATCCCATACCGAATATTGTATGTATATTCCATTCGGATTTTATTTCTGGCCGCGATACTTTCTATGGTAGATGGGCGATAGTATACTTGAACAAGATATGTTAATTAAAGCAATTATGTTTTTTCCTGGCATAGAGGCTGGGTGAATAGAGGTTATATCAATGCGTAAATTTTTATGCTGACCGATATTCGCTAAAATCGCTAGGTATAAGTTGTAGGATGAAAACCGGTTTGGAAGTATTATCTTATAGTTATTGTATGATAAAACCAGGATCTGAGAAACATTCTCTGCGTTTGTTACTATGTTATTAACATTTCTTTACTCTAATCTATGGAGTAATGACTCCAAAGGGGAGTCGAAAATGTTTTTCCAAACAATACCTTCGTTACCGAGCTGTGCGACCTCAGAACCGTCGCTTAAATTCCTTTTTATTTCTGTGTTTGCTCTGTCTGTGGAATCGCAGATTCATTTGATAATTAATGAAACACAGGCATAAGATCTATTGGTAGGTGAAAATCAAATAATACTGTCATTTATTATTATTGTTAGTAAAATAACAGATCTCGGTTTGTTGCATATTTTTCGACTGCATTAAACCTCCGTATTGTCTTGTTCTGCATACGCTGGGCGATATACCCATAACAAATCCCAACTCTGTTGATCTTTTACACGTTTACTCTATTACTCAATATCTATTGGGTGATTTTCCCTTTTGAAAATCAAGTTCGTGTTAGTCTAGACTTTGTTCTGTACTCTGAGTGATAAGCGATCTCTAAGTAGTCGTAGTTATGAATTTCATGGGTGTGGGTTCACTGCAAGTAGTTGCTCTGTAGAGTTAATTGGATAATAATTCCACAAGGGTAGCATCACACTCGGGATCTGGGCGAATTAAGAATAATCAAAATTTCCCTTATCAACGCTTATGACAAGACATCTATCTAAACCCTCCCATAACAGAGAGCGATCTGGAAATCGCTGATCGAGAAAGCATCCGTCTAAGCTTTGTATCCTTTCTGAGTATCTGAATATATATTTATATATATGCCCAAAAACAGAGTTGGTAGTTTATTTGTGATCACATGTTTTTACATTTTTTTTTATTGTAGATCCCACAGAAAAGAATAACACCCAAATTCGTGAAGGATCTCTGTAGAAGAGAGGTGGTAGTTTTATTTTGGCTATGTTAGGCGTTTTCTGTCTCTAAACACTTCCCCTCAGAAAACGAATACACTCAACTTCTGTACGATTTTTACAGGTTATGCAATGGCTGCCTCTACACACTTTTCACCATGATAAACAAATTTTTATATGCACTTAGTTTGTCTAATGCGCGAGACTTAGGGAAAGGGGCAAGTCCATATCTTGGGCATGGCCCAACTGGTTTTCTGTTTTCAATTACAGATGTATTGCAAATTATCAGTAGTCTATACTTGATGTAATAACATGAGTAGTTCTTTAATCATTTAGGTGTAAGCATAAAATCCTTTATATATTTCTGTAAATAATACTTCGAAGAGTGTGATGAAGATAGTATTTACTATGCAAACGTTAGACCCCATACTTGTATAGAGGGTCAGGTTGGAACCATGTTTAGAGACTAAAGACTTCTGTCATCCTTGAAGATGTAATATTGGAAGGAGTACAATAACCATGTAACTTGGTTAAAAGTTGGAAGAATGTTTACAGCAACAATTTGTGTTGCAAGGTGTATTTTTCCACTTGAATAAATAATACAAACACAATCCTTTGTGGACCTATCCCAAGAGTGGGTGAACCACTTCAAAAAGGTCTCTCTCATGTGTCTCTTTGGGTGTATTATTCTTGATACGGTAATTTTGTATCTAAACCTGTTCCAATATTATTTATGAAGATCATGTTATTTATGTTCTCTCTCTTGTGAGTATGGATGTATCGTGGATAAGTCATGTGTATCAATTATTACCCTTCTTGGCAAACAAATAATTGTAGTGCCCTCTTATATGTGTATCTATATGTCTTGGTCCATTGTATATGTCTTTGGTTTCTTATGTTTATGTGTGTATTTATGATTTAAGTATTTATGTAGTACCTTGTGTACCACTTACTTATATGAATGTGTTATTCTCTCCCTTGGAATTTTCATATATGAATTGTCAGTAAACTATACGAAGAGGTATGATATACAAGGTAAGGTTGTTTTTTTTACTTATAATTGGATAATGAAGATAGAAAGATTTGGTTAGTCATGGAAAAGTGAATAGGGGATAAGTGATAGAGCTTTATAATTTTATAGTGATGTTTATAAAATACCTTTGTGCCAGCAAACAAAGATTAATTATGCTAGTTAATATATTTAATTAATCATCTTCTATTAATGCAAAAAAAATTAATTTTTGCGAAATTTTTGGAAATTCACTAAATTACTAAACTCACAAATTTGGGTATGTGACAACATCATTATATACTGCTCTAGCCAACTCAATCCTCTGTTTTTGCCCTCCACTCATATTCAATCCTCTCTCCCCAATCTCTATCATGTCTCCACATTGAGCAAAAATCTCTATATCCTTGTCTAATGCACAAGCTTTTATTGCATTTTTGTATTGAATTTTTTCCATTGGTTTCCCAAAGAGTATGTTATATTTCACAATCCCACTCTGAATCCGAGCTATTTGCGAGACATAGGAAACACTACCATACACTTGAACCTGCACGCGATGCAATAAAAAAATTTAAGAGAAAAAAATCCTGTACAAGAATTTGTGTTGCAACACACAACATAAAGCAAAAAAACTACACCTAGAATTTTGTTGAGTTATGAAATGGTTATTGCTACTCAAGAACAATTTATGTTCAACTTACATCTTTTGAAAGTTTTGGGATTTCTCCAAGATTTGTATATAGAAGAGTAGATTTCCCAGATCCCACTGAGCCAATTGCTACCTTTTCACTCTTTTTAATTCGCAAATTGATTCCCTTCAATGTTGGCAGTGAAGACTCTGGATCCCAGTTGAGTATGCCTTGATAAATTTTGATTGTATATTGGGATACATCAAGTGATTTCCTCACAACAGCATCTTGTCTCAACTCATTATCTTGTAAAAACTTTTCCAGACGACCTAGGGAGACTTTAAGCTGAATTAATATAGCCAAAACATCAGGTAGAATTCTCACTGGCACTTGTATGACACAAAATGTTGCAAGTACTGTAAATATTGTCGCGGTAGTTAACGGTGGATTGCCTATCATAGAACAAGCTACAAAAACTATAGATGCAGTGATGATGGGTGACCTCTAGTAGAGTATGGTATCATATATATACATATAGTCCCGAAAAATAGAAAATGCCCGATCATATTGAAAACTTACCAATCTACTCAACTCAGACCACCATATTGTTATGAGAAAAAAAATAGATAAAAATATGGGAAATTGATTTCTCTTCTGCACTGAAAAACACACAAATTCCACTGAAACCTCACTTAAAGAGATTGTCCCAAATAAATATCTTCTTCGTGTGAATTTTTATTTGTTTTTTATTACCTTAAATTTCTAATATATCTCATTTTTAAGATGGACCAATATTAGTTGGTTGTGTTTCTGATTCAATGGTGATGGAAGTTTATCTTTATAAACTAATTTTGTAGTAAATATATTTTTTAATGACAATTTCAAAATGAACTTGGTAGAAGTTTGGGCATGATCAATATTTCACTAAGATCCAAATTCACGTTCAAAGTTATGGATTGATAAGAACACTAAGTTCTTGTGTAGTTAGATTCCAAGGGTAAGTTTGATACACAATTTGATGACATAGTTCCCTTCATTATTTTAAAGAGAAAAAAATATAATAATTCATTTTATTGTTTTTTTTTTACAATTTTGTTTGTGTTTTAATTTATCTATGTAACACATATATTCAAACATCTCTTTCACCCTAGGTTCTAGAATGTAAGGATGATAGTGACTTTCAATAAACTATAGTTGTGATTAGTAATGGGACAACCATTTACGAGAAATAAATCCGTTGATTTTTAACTTATTTTGTATCTATGTATATACTTTTTAGATATAGTGTTCAAAACAAAACAAAACAAAAAGAAAATCTATATCTTTCTTCTAGTTAAACATTAACATAAATATAGATTTAGCTTAATTTCATATCTATCAACTTTTAAGACAAATCAAATTTGTCAATGTGTAATCATTTATTTAAAGTGCAAAATATTGAGGAAATGTTTGCACCATGAGGGATTTGATCTTTTTGCACTTTTGATAATTCCAAATAAAATTGGATCTATGTTGATTATTATTATTTTTTCTACACGAGCATTACAAAGACATGTAACATATCTACTGCACATGCACTATAGAAAATTCCTCTTGGTGCAATTATGGATTTATGCCCTCTCCCTTGGGTACCCAAATGAAGGGTAGTATTAATCACCAACAACATTAGTTGCTAGTAACCCTATACAACTTGTTAGAAGTAAATCCCATGATCTCCTTAAGCATTTCCCTTAATAGAAAGGTCAAACCAACATAGCTCTCTCTCTCTCTCTATAGTTTGGTGGGATGATTCAAGTGTTTGATTGCATTGAGACTCATTTAGGAGGTATTGAGGTCAATCCCTTGAGTTGGCTACCTTGATTGCATGCCTCACTCAATGTCCCTACCAAGACAAAGTTGTTTAATATTGAAGCAAACTTCCCTCTAGTTGTTGGAATTCATCAATACAAAAAGTTAGAGTTCCCATTGATCCAAAGCTCCAATTGAGTGTTTGATGATCTAAGTCGATTTAAAACTGACCAAAACCTTTAAAGGCATTGTAACACCATGTGTGGATCTTTGATCATGGTAAAAATTTGTTCATCCTTGAAATTTCAACCAAAATATAATCAAATTCATGGTTGGAAAGAGGGCTTGTTGCTATAAGATTAGCTTAATGTAGTCTTTAATTATGTTGTGGATGTCACAGGTTTTCAAATTTCTGTTTGTGGCTCTATGTACCAGAACAAGTTTCCGGTAAAATCATTTGGATCTATATATATATTGTGGTCTTTTAATTATATTTGACCCATGCTTGGTGTTAATGTGTAGCACATGGCTTGCCTTGTGTTATTCTTACCGCCGATTGATACAATACCCACAACTTGAAGAATAAAAAAAATTGGTAAAAGTCGTATATGTGATTTGTGGGGAACCCAATAGAACTATGGAGGCAGAGGATAGATAGGGTTTCCAAAAAATCCATCGGGGAGGAGGGAAAGGTGAATTCCATCATTCAGATCACTTATCGCTCTTCTCGGATGGAGTAGCAGAGCGAAGTATTTGGCTCACAACCCGTTAATCGATTATTTTGGTAGGCTTAAACCCACATATCCCTGTTGGTTCAATGGATCAAATATTCATGGGCGGAGGTAGCTGAAGGTAAAGTGTGAATCCCTCCATTAAAATGATATTTTTACACCTTTTTATTTCAAAATGCAGAAGATGAAACTGTACTCAAAGGAGGCCTCTGGTTTTACCGAAATTATGAGTTGGTAATTAATCCATGGTATGATTGTTCTACCTCAAGCAACGCACTGAGATATGAGATCTAAAACTGGGTATTGAGAGACATGAGAGATATATGGGTATTTATGAATACTTGCAAAGAGAACCAAGGAGAGACTGTCCCATACACACCATCTCGCCATAACAATGTTTTCCATGGTCACGGTTGCACATTTCTCGTCACAGAGCCCTCGCCTTCCATGGTGTATCTCACATGGGCATTGACCAAGGAACTGCTCATCCGAAGGAGATCAGTCTTCCATGGGATCTCAACATAAATATTACAACAAGCAAACTTCTAATTGCACTAATATTGAGAAGTTAACCTTGGAGGTAGAGATCCTAGTTGTGCGCAATTCCCCATTTTTTACATGATTATGTACTAATAATTGAGGAGTGTCACATTCATTATATTCTTCCTTACCCCGCGGGATCAGATCCATACTGGGATCGAGCCAGGTATATATCTAGTTTCAACCCCTACAGGGGCAATGAGCAAGGGTCAGGGCATAGGAAACATAGACAACACTAGCATGGGTGAGCTACTTAAACGTTCCTCTAGCTTTTTTTCTTTCTTTATAATGCTTAGATAAGTAGTAGGGATTGGGTAATCTTTGTAAGCTTTATATCTTTAAGAGTAGTCAAAGTGGTCAGTATTCAGTATGAATAGGAACTAGGAACTATGCTTACGTCAAGAGAAATACTAGTAAGTATGTGGATATCATCTTGTCAGGAAATTAAGAGTAGGTGTTTAATGATAACAATTACTTTTTTTCAAGAAAATGTTTCTATTGCTAACTAACTATAGTGGTCTTGTTTACAAATCAGAGCTATTGTGAATAACAGAGCTCAACCACTGCCCTTGTACTTATATAGAACAGAGATATTAAAATTTTCATAGATTCAATTAAATCTAAAGAGCTAAGGTATGCATATTTTTGTAAATTTTAGCAATTAAAATGTCGTAAAGAGAGGTTTTCTTTGTAAAATACACACAAGTAGAGTATATATTCTTTTGTAAACTTTAAAAATCAAATGGTTTTGCAAAAAATTCTTTTGTCTTACAAACAAAAGATATGGTTTCTAATTTAACAATAACATGAAAATTAGATAATTTTTGCTAGATTTTGAGCATTAATTCAATATGCTATAGGATCTTTACTGAGAGAATAACATGTACAGTATATCAATGCATATCAATCATATCAAGCATGTCAATCATCACAAGAAGCAAAAGCATAAGAGACAATAGACACATAGAGTTTCTGTGGGGAAAACCCTAAGGTGAAAAACCCCACAACTTCCTGAGAGATAGATAGAGCAATAGTACAACCAAAGTACAACCCAAGTACAAGAGATAGACTTCTTCTATGTGCTGATCCTCCTCCTCACATGTGCACCACTTTCCGAGTGAAGGATGAATGAGTAATGAGATGATCTAAATAGAGATTTCCCGATCTCTATTTATACTTTTCCGACATGCCTAAAATACTTATGGGGCCGACTTGTCTAACTTAGCCTAATAACCCTAGTTACATTAATTCCGGGCTGACACCCACATCAGGTAGTCTAATAACCCATCGGCAAGTTAAACGACTTGCAACACTTGTCAATACAAATGACGACACTTTCGTATAGAGGTATAACACATCTCTATAGGAGTACAATAAATATATATATAAGAAATACATTCCAAAGTTACATATACATCAACACTCCCTCTTAACTAGGAAGGTATTTCTCGACACAGATCATTTGGCACAAGTCTTCTTCTCTGGATCATCGTCATCGAGTCATCATCATCGTCACAGCTGCATCTATCTCGTCCAATCTCTGAATCTACTCGTCATAGGAAGTTCTGCAACACCAGTCTTCATCATCACTGGTCATACTGTGGAATCCTCAGGACTCATCACGTGCATCTACAAAACCTCGTAAGAGCATCCCGGGCCTTTTATGAGCACACGGCTCAACCTATCGAATCTCCCAGGATCTTTTACATGCCACTGCACAACCTGTCCACGACCACAGAGTATCAACATGATACTCACCATACATCTACCTAATGTATATCATCACATGATCATCTTGATCATCATCATCTCTATGAGCAATCCAACAAGTAGGTACACCTCAGGACTGATTACACTGCCTCTGTAAAACCTGCAAGATCTCTCAGGATTGATTACACTTCCATTGTAAAACCTACAAGAGCATCTCAGGATTGATCATATGCCTCTGAAAAACCTCTGTACCAAACTGTCACATCAATGTCTTCAGATCACCACATAGTCCACGGAGCACAACCCGGATGCACACACACAACACTTACACTCACCAGCATGGGAGGACCAACCTACTACCATCTGGGAAAGGCTCACAACACTTACATCAACGACCATGGGAGGACCAACCTACCACCATGTCGGAATGGCACAACACTTACATCACGACCATGGGAGGACCAACCTACCACCATGTCAGAATGGCACAACACTTACATCACGACCATGGGAGGACCAACCTACCACCATGTCGGAATGGCACAACAATTACATCAATGACCATGGGAGGACCAACCTACTACCACGTCGAAAAAGCTCGGTAATTACATCAATGACCATGGGAGGACAAACCTACTACCATGTCAGAAAAGCTCATCAGCCCTTACAACTCACCATGGGAGAACCAACCTACCACCATGTGAGAATGGCCTAGCCCTTACATCTCACCATAGGAGGACCAACCTACCACTATGTGAGAATGGCTCAGCCCTTACATCTTATCATGGGAGGACCAACCTACCACCATGTAAGAATGGCTTAGTTTGCATCTGTGTCTCCGGACTCATCACTTCCCTCTGGAAGGCATCTCAATCTGAAGTACACCAAGTCTCCCTCTGAAGTATTCAAACTTCACTTTGGCAAGCGACTTGGTCAACACATCAGCTATCTGCTCATCTGTCGCAACATACAGGAGCTTCACTACTCCTCTCTGCACCATATCCATGATATAGTGGAACTTGATCTCAATGTGCTTCGACTTGTCATGGAACAATGGGTTCTCTGACAACTTCACACAACTTTGGTTGTCACAATATATACAAGTAGCACTCAACTGGAGATCAAACAAATCAGACAGTAGCTTCCTAAGCCATACTGCCTCACAACTAGCTGAACAAGCTGTGACATACTCTGCTTCATCTGTACTCAGTGCCACACGGGACTGCTTCCTACTGAACCAAGAGATTACACCTAATCCCATACTGAAGCAGCACCCCGAAGTGCTCTTCCGATCAATGGAACTGCCTGCCCAATCCGAATCAACATAACCCTCCAGGTTAAACTTTTGATTCACCTCATACTTGAGCCCATAATCCACTGTAGCCTTCAGGTACCTCAGAACATGCTTTGCAGCTATTAGGTGAACATGTCTCGGATCTGTCAGATACTGGCTCAAGGTGTTCACCCCAAAGCAAATGTCTGGCCTCGTATTCGTCAGGTACATCAAGGACCCAATCACCTGACAATACATCGTAGCATCAATCGGCTCAGATGAAGCATCACATAGAAGCTTCAGTTTTGATGGCATAAGTGTGGCCATGGCCTTACAGTCCATCATCTCGAACCTCTTTAGGATATCTACTGCATACTTCCCTTGTCCAAGGAAGATTCCATCTGCACTCTGCCACACCTCCATACCAAGAAAGTAGTGCATCATACCCAAGTCCTTCATCTCGAACTTGGCAGCAAGCTTCCTCTTCGTATCAACAATAAACATATCCTCACCTATTACAAACATGTCATCCACATAAATAGTAGAATCACAGGATTGCCTTCCTCAACCTTGTAGTAAAGGTTGGAATCTTCTTTACTCTTGGTAAATCCCAAATTGGATAGGAAGCCATCTATCCTGCCATACCTGGTCCTGTGTGTCTATTTCAAACCGTACAGGGCTTTCTTTAGTTTGCACACATGATTTCCTCTATCATGTGTCTCGAACCTAAGTGGTTGCTCCACATACACTTCCTCCTCAACTACACCATTCAAGAAAGCAGTATTGACATCCATCTGGTGTATCTTCAATTTCATCACTGCAGCCAGAGTAAGTACTGATCTAATGGAAGTGTGCCTAGCCACAGGAGCAAAGGTCTCTTCATAATCAATCCCTTCTTTCTAGGAGAAGCCACGAGCTACAAACCTAGCTTTGTATTTCTCGATGCTACCATCTGCAGCATGCTTGATCTTATAGATCCATTTGGAAGTCACCACAGACTTCCCATGTGGTATTGGGACCACATCCCAAACATCATTCTTCATAATTGACTGGTATTCTTTGATCATAGCATCCTTCCATTCTTTCTTTTCTACAGCTTCTTCATAACTGGAAGGTTCTTTATCCATAATGTCACAGAGCAAAGCAACATAACTAGTATGTGACCTTGTCCTTTTTCTTTCTCTGTGTTCTTCTGGAATGCCTAATCTTTCTGCATCTTGGATGAGCTCTCTAGCCCATGTTGGTTTCCTCTTGTGAGGATTCTTCTCACGAGGTGGATCCACAGGTTCTTTTGGATCTTCCATTTCTCGATCTTCTTTAGGAACTGCTTCATTCATTGTGGTGTCTTGTGTCCTGGATATTCTGGGTTCTTCATTGTATTCAAGAAGTGTCTTTCTCGATTTGTGGTAAGCTGAACTTTCATCAAATGTTACATCTCTGTTGATGTTGATCTTTTTGAATCCATGGAAGTAGATTCTATACTCTTTCGAGCTTTCACTGTAACCCACGAATATACCCTTCTTTCTTGAAGGATCAAACTTTGACCTTTTCTCTTTTGGGATGTGAGTGTATACTGGACAACCAAATATTCTGAGATGGCTCACTTCTGGTTTCTTACTAGTAAACACTTCTTCTGGTGTTTTGTTGTCAAGTATCTTATGGGGTGTTCTGTTCTGCACATATACAGTTGTCCTTGCTGCTTCAACCCATAAGTGCATAGGTAAGTCTTGGTCATGAAGCATTTCCCTTGATGCTTCCATGATTGTTCTATTCTTCCTCTCGGCAACCCCATTCTACTGTGGATTGTAAGGAGTAGTCAACTCCCTCTTAATCCCTGAATCACTACATAGCTTCTTGAAGTCTCCTAAAGTAAATTCTCCACCATTGTCAGATCTGAATATCTTGATCTTCATGTCAGTTTGGTTTTCTATTAAGGCTTTGAATTCCTTGAAATTGTTAAACACTTCATCTTTGTTCATCAAGAAGTAGACCCAAGTCTTCCTAGAGAAATCATCAATAAAAGAGACATAGTACACATACCCACTCAGAGAACTAGATGACATAGGACTGCATACATCAGAGTGGATAATCTCCAAGATTCTTGCCTTGCTTTCACTGCTTGGAAATGTCTTCTTTGTATTCTTTCACTTTGCACAACCTTTGCAAATGCCTTCATGCATCCAATGCAGATATTGAGAGTAGATTCTTCTTGAGACCTAGAGCATGGAGTACATCTTTCATCTTCATAGACTTTCCAGAGTCTAGTTTATAGGAGGCTTCACCACTCCCTTTTATGGGATACTGGTAGTCGTCCCCAAGTTTCACCTTGTGGGGTGAATCATGTTCAGATAGATCCACAAAGGATTCTTTGAATCTTGTCATATGTTTGGAAGCCCCACTATCTATTAGCCAATCATTACTTCCATGAGTAATGGTTCTAGTGAGAGCAGAAATCAAAACATATTCTTCATCACTTGAAGAATCTTCACTATCTTCTCTAGCCCTCTTCCTGGGAGGTTCATCATCCTTTGCAACATGAGCATGATGTCTTCTTTTGAGGTTCTTCTTCTTGTGAGGATCCTCTTTCTTATTTCTGGGACAATCTCTAGCATAGTGTCCCTTTTCATCACATGTAAAGCAACGGACATAGGACATGTTCCTTCGATGTCTGGGACTACCTCTTTGATTCTGATGGTGATGTTTTTCTTTTCTTCCATGATGGTGAGCTTTCTTGTCACCATGTCTTTTGGAGTGAGCTGTGAGTGCTTGGTCTTCACTCCCCATCTTCTCTTCTCTAGCTACAATTCGAGCTTCTTCCTATAAGCATTCTTCCCATAGTCTACTGAAAGAGATAAGTTTCTTCCTAGCACAAATCCCTTGGATGAAGGAATCCCATGACCTAGGAAGGCCATTAAGAGTGGTCATCACCACTTCTCCATTTTCTATATCTTCACCCACAACTTCGAGTTGTTCTTTTATCTGGGAGACCCTTGAGAAATATGACTGCATAGTCTCTGCATTCTCGATCTTGATATTCTTCAATTGATTCCTCAGGGTCATCTTCCGATTTATGTTCTTGCCTTCAAATAGTTTGGTCAAGGAATCAAACATCTCTTTTGGTGTCTTTAGGGATGACACATGGGAGATGAGATGTTCTTTGATAGAATCAACAATAATCCTCTTTTCCTTAACCAAGTTCCACTTGTGAAGAGCCTTAGCCTCTTCTCCCTCTGGGACGGGGACCTCTTCACTTATATAAGTATCCAACTCATTTTCTTCAAGGATTAACCCAATCCTATACTTCCATGCTCGGAAGTTATCAGCACCTTCAATCTTATCCTCAAGCTTGGTGTGGTGAGACATCTTAAAGAGTACTTCAAATGGAAATAGAAAAGATTTACATCTTACCACTTGATTTGCTGAAAAACTGGATCTCGCACCGGATTAGGGTTTGTCAGAGAAACCCTAAAATTTCAAACTTTGAATTTCAACTTTATGAAAGGATAGAAAGATGCGCCTTGATGAACTGATTAGCCTGGTATATTCTGAAATTCAGATCTGCAAAGTTTCACCCTTAAAAAATTTGTTTTTTAGTCTTCGTGCATTCACTTAGGAGAACCCTGAATTAGGGTTTGAGTTTCCCGGAGATCTACCCAGCCAAAAATCTCGATCCAAAGCTCTAAACTTCGATTTTTCCAAGGAGCTTCCAGCTATGTCTTCAGATTTCAGAAATTCCTATTTTTGTGGAAACCCTAAATTTTAGGGCCAAAACTAAAACAGCTCAGAATTGAATTCTGATTGGACAGATAAATGCTCCTTGATGAGTAGAGACAATCTAATATACTACTTTTCCAAAATCTATGGAGAGAAACCCAATAAACAAGAAAATTTGGTTTCTGTAACTGCACAATGTCTTCTTCTCAGGTTAGCTCTGATACCATGTTAGATTTTGAGCATTAATTCAATATGCTATAGGATCTTTACTGAGAGAATAACATGTATAGTATATCAATGCATATCAATCATATCAAGCATGTCAATCATCACAAGAAGCAAAAGAATAAGAGACAATAGACACACAGAGTTTCCATGGGGAAAACCCTAAGGTGAAAAACCCCACAACTTCCTCAAAGATAGATAGAGCAATAGTATAACCAAAGTACAACCCAAGTACAAGAGATAGACTTCTTCTATGTGCTGATCCTCCTCCTCACATGTGCACCATTTTCCGAGTGAAGGATGAGTGAGTAATGATATGATCTAAATAGAGATTTCCCGATCTCTATTTATACTTGTCCGACATGCCTAAAATACTTATGGGGCCAAATTGTCTAACTTAGCCTAATAACCCCAGTTACATTAAATTCGGGCCGACACCCACATCAGGTAGTCTAATAACCCATCGGTAAGTTAAACCACTTGCAACACTTGTCAATACAAATGACGACACTTCCGTATAGAGGTATAACACATCTCTATAGGAGTACAATAAATATATATAAGAAATACATTCCGAAGTTACATATACATCAACAATTTTTAGGCATCTTTTGTTAAATCTAGAGAAGTAGAGTATATATACTTTTGTAAACTTTAAAAAACAAACTGTTTTGCAAAATTTGTGGTAACCAATATAAAACTCTTAGACATATCTTAGGAGGGAGGATATAGTTTTTTTAGGGTTGAATATTTTAGATTCCTTACAAATTCCAATCAATGTTTAAGATTCTATGTAGTCTAATTTTCTCTAGGAAATTTTAGGTTTTGTTATTTATTGCACTATTTCCTTTACTTGAAAACCCTTTGAGACTACATATTTATATTTTTCATTGCATGAGACCAATATGACTAAACTTCTTTGTCAAAATTTTTAGGTTCCAATGTCAGACATGAACAGTCCTGAATGTGGCACATATGAATGGTGGAAAATGGATGTTTATTGCTCATGCAATCATTGCTATGGTAGAAGACGTCAAAAACAACATGTTGAGAGTAACCATTTAAAGATAAATGGTCCTATGGAAGGATTTTTGGAGGGTGATGAAGAAATGAATATAGAAATGCCACTAGAACTCAAAATAATGATTGAACTATTGGAAGTAGCAATAGTTTACCCAATATGGTTGGTGAAGGAAGGGTTGATCATATTCCCAACAATGAGAGTATACAAGATCATTGTATGGAAAATGATGGCTCTAATGATGACCATGCACATGGAAAAGAAAAAATAAATATCGAACCCAATGCAAGAGAGATTCTAAATTCAATTAATATAGACACTAATGGAGAACCTCATGATAACAACATTCTACATATGGAAAGGACACCACTTTACCAAGGTGCATGATACTCTATATTGCAAGCTGTGTTATCCCTTCTTAACTTAAAATTTTTCCATGGATGGACAAGCAATAGTTTCACTAACCTTCTACAGTAAGTGTATTTTTTGTTGAATGGAAATTTCAAGTTTATTCTCGATAAATATTTCTAAAAATTTAATGCCACTGTAAGCTCTATCTTCTCATTGTTGATGGCATTGTTATAGGTTGTTATCAGGGATGCACCTTCTAATTAATAAAAAAATTCCTAAATCAAAATATGAGATCATGTCATTAACAAAGGATTTAGGCATAGATGTTTCCAAGTCGTATGATGCATGTCCCAATGAATACATGCTATATTATGGATATGGAAATGAATCCTTAGATCAGTGCCCAGAATGTAGTGAGAAGAGGTACCATACAAGTGCATCATAAAAAAAGGTAGGACGTAAGGTACTTCACCATATTCCTTTAGCCCCACAATTTGAGAGGCTATTTGGATGCAAGGGAATGTCATAGCTCATGGATTATCATGTGAGGGGAAGGAGAACAGATGGTGTTATGAGGATTCTAGCTGATGGAGTTGTATGGAGTAAGATTGAGGAGAAGTGACCAATTTTAAAAGATGAACCAAGAAATGCAACAATATCATTAGCATTGGATGGTATGAATCCTTATGGAAATCAATCAACACAATGGTCTACATGTCCAGTAATTGATATAAAAAACAACATACCCCCATGGTTGTCAACAAAAAAGGAGCATGCTATGTTGACATTGATAATACCAGGTTATAATTTATGTAAATGCATAGTATTGATTCCATATGGTAATGGCAAGTAATTAATGATGCAAATGGCAAATTGAAGTTAATTTTTTTATAGGTCCAATTCAACCTAAACACATGGACACATACTTTGAACCTTTAATAGATGAGTTATTGATGCTTTGGAAAGGAATGCATATGAAGGACGTATCCCATCCTATTGGTTCAGGGATATTTCAATTTCATGCAATGCTTCTTTTCACAATTCATGATGCCCCAGTTCTATCAATGTGTTGTGGTGAGTTATAGTTGATGTTAATCACCTCATGTTGTATTTATTGTTTTTAATTATTTCATAATAACACCTTAAATTATTATTGATCTTGCATATAAAAATCAAAGGCCTCTAGACTAAGGGATCTTATGTATGCCCAACATGTGGGCCTTGCACCTCATTTAGAATATCACGACATTTGGGTAAGACAATATATGATGAGTATAGAATGTTTCTAAATATTAGTCATCCATATCGTGTATAAGATAAGGATGAATTTGGTGGGAAGGAGTTCCTTATTAGAGCACCTTTGAATATGAATCCCAAGAGATGGATGCATGCATATAGAAACACACATGGTAATTCTCATGTCCACAGTCGAAATGTTATACAGTAACATCTCAAAATAATGTATTTAGTAAATTTATTATGATTTCTTTTTGTGATAGGGTCCCTTCGTCGAGGAATGACTCGAAAGACAATATTTTCACATTTTCCATACTATGAAGACCTACCAATTGTTCCCATGTTTGATACAATGCACATAGGGAAGAATGTATCTTCTTGTTTATATAATATGCTATTTGAGAAGAGTTCAATACATGGGAGACAACTAAATAAGCTACAAGTGAGGATGGACCTCAAAGAAGTAGGAAGAATGCCTCATCTTTGGCCAGGTGATGATGGTAACTTTGTAGATGATCCATGGTCTCTCACAAAGGAGGGTAAAGGGAAGATGATTAAATCGATAAAATTAGTAAGATTCCCGACAGGTATTGGAGTGAATTTTAAGAAGGCGTTCACAAAAGGAAATGAACTTACTATAATGAAGACCCATGATTGGCATAATTTCCTTAGGGTGTGTATGTGCACATTTGTAATGCCCCTAGAATGACTGTGGACTTTAAGGGCACCTGTCAAGTAAAACGACGAAACAAACTTTGATAAAGTGGCCTTTTGAGCATGGATATGTCTTAAACGATTGAGAAACACCTGAAGATGCGCATGACGCCAAATTTGATGAATGAAAACAATGGATTAAATGGAAATTTGTGGAATTGGATACTTTATCTCGAATTGATGAATATATGTGTGCTTGCTTAATGATTAGTTGTTTTATGTAATAAATGATGTGCTGCTTAACGAATAGCTATCTTAGGAAATGTATGATGTGAGTGAATAAATGCATGTTGGATTAATGACTAACTGATTGACGAAATATATGATATTATGAGTAAACTATGGTTACTTAATGATTAGCAGTTTATGAATTGAATTAGGATGATTAGAAATCAATTATGATGCTTAAAGGCTAGCAGATTATGAAATAGATTAAGATGAATGAGAACAAAGTTATTAATGTGTGCTTTTGAGCATGTGTGTAGTGACGGGTGAAACGGTTCACCGACGGACACACAAAGGAAATAAAGGGGTCGTAGAGTACAAATAAATCACACGCGGAAGAACTCCGATGATGTCAAATTCCTGCGGAATTCCACGCACGAGTTGAAAAGGAATTGATCTGCTTACTTGGGGTAAAGCGTGAGTTCGTTCGAAGTGGACCATGATGGAGTTGGTCACGTACGAGTTGGGGGGCATGTAGTAAGGACATACTTACTCCTCAGCGCCATTAGTATCCAATAGCCTGTAAACGAAGGATTGAAGGTAACAGATCCTAAATTCCTACATGAAGCTCCCGCAAATCAGATGCAACGAAGAGGTATCGATGAAAGGACCCGACGATGTGGTACCTTGTTGATAAATGGAAATGATAGACGAAAGGACCCGACAATGTGGTACCTTGCCGATAAACAAAAATGCCAGACGAAAAGACCCGATGATGTGGTACCTTATCGATAAACGAAAATGAGGAATGGATGGACCCAATGGTGTGGAACCTAGATCCTAGACAGAAATAATTGATGTACATTATGCTTGAAAAACTTATAAATTGCAATTAGGCCATTTGCACATGAAATTCATTTTTTTTAATTAAAATAATAGAAGATATTATTTTAGGAGCAAGTGGAATACTAAGCTTTAGCATTTAGTTAACACTACTTGCACCCACAAAAGTAGAAACTAGATTGAATATCAAGGACACAAACTTGAGTAAATCTAGGAAAGTTGGTACACACTCTTAGAAAACCTGACACATGGATGGGTGAGCTAAATTACATTTGAATAATTAAAAACTAGGCATTTTTGCATGAAGCAACATGTGTTGCAATGAATTTTCCTAGTTAAGGAAGGCTTGAGGAAAGGGAAAGGGACCCTATGGCTGGATGGTTATCATAATGCATGTAAGCCATTGATTTGCTGCTTTTGGAGTTTGGAAAGAGATCTTGGTGGGGGGAAGCCCACATTTAGGTATCTTGGTTTTTGTGTGTGAGCTCTACGACCCCGAAGCTCGAGGGTGGTTACGCGACTGAAAGCATAAGTCTACGGTTGGGTGGCGAAGCGAACGGTTGCTTTGCGTTTGGTTAAACAAGCTTCTGCTGGAGGGACACAATGAGTGAAGCGGACGGCAAGGGAAAGCGGGATCAGATTGACACGATGACTATTTCTCCAGCAACAGATTCGACCTACAATAACAGGTTTTGTGTTTTTGTTAGTTCTCGAATTTGATAAGTTTTATTAATGATTATGCATCATAATGGTTATATTGTTGTTTTTAAGTTTCCAATCATTTTTAAGTAAGACCCGAAAAGGGATGTCCCTACATTTGGTATCAGAGCCAGTCGAGCCTTGAGGGCACTAGACTCATAATTTTCTGCAGATGCACCTTTCTCCATATCCGCAGAACTTGGATGGTGAACATTCTCACGCTGGATTGACAAAAAATTCCTTGGGACTACATCTACGGCAGGAACAACAAATCTCTACAGGTTTTACTCACTCTTCAAAATATTTATTTCTGCCCATTTTATCATTTTAAGAAATGCTGGAAGTCTGAAATTGATTCTCAATTTAGAGGGCAATGTATTTGTATAAAACGTTTTCCAGAACAGAAAATTTGATTAAGGTCAAATCCTGAATTTTTTTTTAAATCCGAGACTTCTATGTATTTGAATGAGACGTTTTCCATTCCTCGTTCATTCTGGTCATGTTATTGTAATTCATGGAAGCATAGAAAAATTTAGTATAGATCGCATATTTACTGTTTTTTCAATTTATTATTTCACGTGCACAAAGTACCGAAGTTGTGTGCATTCTGGTCTTGTTATTCTAACTCATGGAAGTATAGAAAAATTTAGTATAAGTCGCATACATCCTGGTCATCGATTGGAGCACAAAAAAATAGGGGTAACCCAATACATGAGTCCTTATCTCCGTACGTTTCCCTTGGCATTGAATATGTTGGAGTGTAGAAACGTTTTAAGGTAGAATGCCTTCTATGGGTCTTTGTTGGAGGCTTAGATCTGCTTTCTCTTCCATAAACCAATGTTACTGTGTATGTAGGATTGTATATTCTACTTTGATTTAATATGAACTCTGTCATTATATTCCTGACTCATCCTTCCATACGGAGTCGTGCACTACCTGTTTATTTTACTCATTTTGTTGATTTAACCATCTATGTTTTTGTTACCCACGTCTACACACCTCATGGTCATACCAAGATTATCTATGCGCACTTCTTCCCTGTAACTAACTCTACGAGAGAAAAACTAGAAGCACATTTGAGCACTTATGCCCATGTCCAAGTTAGAATCGCTCGCAACCACTCAAATCGAATATGATCAGTGGGTTAGATATTCATTTCAAATCGTCGGTTCCCTATTTACATCCCTGTTCATTACTTATCCAGTATAAACTAGATCCGATCAGTGTTTTCCATTTAGATCTCTGTCTATCAGTGTTCTCGGCGATAGAGGAACGAGGAAGACCCACCAATTACATTGGTTATTCATTTACTGTATAGATCAGCGTATCCAAGCCTCTGCTCTTCCTTTTCATCATTTATTTCCTGTTGTAATGTCGGGAATAGCTTGTAGTTAATTTCGGCGTAGCCATTTCTCTATGCAATCCCGTTGATTTCTGTCATAGCTTATGCATAAGCTCAAAATTGAACTCGGTGGTAATCAAATTTATTCCTGTACTGGTTGTCGACCATTGCCACAACGTGCCTATAATCACGATTGTTGTTCAAGGTTATGTAGCTATCACTTGAACTCTATATCATTAATTTTTTTTAACTTGGGTAAATCACGTTGGAGTGGACACTAAGGATCGCATAACCCTTTATGCCTTATTGGGTGTAAATTCCAGTATCACGGATGATTGCCATGTGTACCATTTAATTCACATGACTACTTGACAGCATCACACTCCAGACTTATCCCTTGTTTACAATTTGTTTATCTCAAAGATCCAATGATCAGTTAAATCGCCCAACACATGACAGATCATATTCTGCCACATTGTTAACATATTATATTATTGAAGACGCATTGATCATTCGAGCTTATGTTATATTCACCTCTGCACCCTATTGTTGACCGATTTTATTAGCAACCCAGCCATTACTAAGGTTTCGATTGAACAATGCCCTCTGAATGTATATGGCCTCATGAATGGAGCGCCTTACCTCTGTTCGAGCATTTCTGTAATCTTCATGTAGCTCATGGTTAACTCTTACGCTATCCACCTCTCCAACTGGTGAGTGAGATAACACTGTAACTCCATTAGAGCCTGACCGACTGAGACTACGAGATGAGTGGGACTCAACTCCTCCTCCTCGCTGGCAGTAATTCCCTCTCTCCTCTTCAAATTTCAGCCACCTGTGCGGTGATCCGGAACCGTACTCTCGGTGCATGCCTCATGTCCTTAGCTCGACGATAGGTGACTCGCCTCTCATATTGTTAGGTGGCACAACCTAACAACTGGATGTCATACAGAAGGATATCCTTGTTCTTATGAATTTTAGTTACTCTTTTATTTATTTTAATGATGCTAAGTTATTGGTACCCGTAGATCAGAATATGTTAATGGAACCTCCTTTGTGTGATTTTGGTTATTAAATTGCTAATTAAAAAAAAGAGAGAATAGAATTCTTTATAGGTTGTGTGTCTTTTGGGATTATATAATTGTGGAGAAAAGTATTTATGCGTGTCTTGTTTATAAAATTTATGATTATATTTAGTACTATGGAGATAACGAGGGTTAAGATAGTTGATACTCCAAATATACAAATATAAGTGGGATTATGAAAAGAAAGAGGTTGTGCATAAGTTTAGTATGGAATAGTTAAAAAAAGGAATACATATATATATATAAATGTGTGATTCCACAAAGGTGGTTCACCATTTTTGGTGCGTGAGAGCTAAAAAACTTCTTTTTTGAATCCTTGATTGAGGTCTTTTCAAGCTCTCGATCGAGGTTTTAAAAGCTCGATTGAGGGCTTGACCCACAAAAAAAAACAAAAACTGGGACTGGCCAGTTGGCCGGCCCTGTTCGAAAACAACAGTGCAGCGACAACGAGAAGGATGGGAAGAACACCCTTGACCAAGCATCAATAGCTACCTCACCACACCATGCCCCAAGCCCAACTCCACCTTCCAGCCATGGCTTCTAATCCACCAGGTAAGTGGAATTCAACCTGTCATTTGTTTTTAAAAAAACTTAAATTTTAAATTTTATTTGTTTTTCTATTTGTTTAATAAAAAAAAAATTAAATTTTATTTGTTTTGTATAAAATTGTGTGTGATTTTTACAAAATGTAAATTTTATTTAGTTTTTATCAATTTGTGTGAATGTAACCATTGAAAATGAAAAACCACCATCCAAACCAAAAACCAATGAAACTAAAAGCCACCATTGAAACCAAAAACCGTTTTTTGTGTGTACAAAAACAATTAAAACCAAATACTATTTGAAAAAAAATAAAAAACAAAAAACCATTCCAAAACAAAAACCAAAAACTATTTGAAATATGTTTAGGGTTTTAAATTTATGTTATATATTTTTTCTAAATTAGTAATATTTTTGTTTATGTCAACCAATAGCATTTCACTGCATAAATGCTACCTGTTTTATTTTAAAATGTGTTTTGACAAGTAGAAATGTTGGCACCCGAAAAATAATCATATTAGGTTGTCGGTTTAACAAAAACCATTAACATTAAAAAAAACTCAACAACACCATAGTGACATGTAAGAAACTCATTTGGTCTCCATCTATAACCTTAGATTCAATGTTACTTTGAAAAACAACCTACAATTTCTCTAACGGAAAATCCATAATTAAGTACGTAGCATCATTATTATTAATTTATTTAATAAGATGAAGCGTCATTTTTAATTTTTATCACATTATCATGTATATTTTTATAGTTATAAATAATATCATATAAATGCTTATATATAATAAACATACATTTTTATATTTATACATAATATCATATAAATACTTATATATAATAAATATTATTGTAGTGTTGCTCTCACTTTTTAATAATATATATACATTTTCATTTTAAAAAACATGCTTAAGTGTATAAAAATAGAATACACACTAAGTTGCCTTCCATTTCACTACACTAAATATTCAAAATATATAATTTTTTTTAAATTTTTTAATAATATATATTATATAACATTTTAAAAATAAATATAAATATTACAATTAAATTTAAATATGTTTATTAAATTCAATATTTATTAATATAATTTTATGTTAATATAAATTATAAATATATTGAAGTTAAAAAAAAATCATTTTCTTAAAATCCTAACTTAGGTCTAATACCTCAATAATCATCACATTAAAAGCTATCCAAACACATTGAGGTGCATGCAACATGTCCATATCAAGATGACAAAAGCAAGCACAACAACATATTATATTATTAAGATTTGGATGACTCTCTTGGCCATGGTCTAAATGTCATAATATAATATGTCAATTTTTAGGTATTTCTTTAGTTGATATGAATATATCAAAATATATCTCATATATATATATATTAATTTACAAATCTTTAGTCTTATCAAAAAACCATAATCATACATATACATACATACATATATACATACATACATACATATATATATATATATATATATATATAATGATGATTTGTATTGATAAAAACACATTTACAAAATAAATAAAAATGGCGTGCCTAGAGGGAAACCATAGCACTTATAGAACTTGAGTTTATCAAAGTTATGAAAACTACCTAGCAAGTTGATAGGTTTCTAATAATTGCTAAGATAACAATGAAAAACAAAAAAAGCATGGGACCCTAAGAAACCCCTAATCATGATCTTCATAAGAAACACAAACAACAAGTATATGTTCTAGAGGAGCTAGTTCATACACATTGTATGTGTTTTCCTTGATGAGGAAATCCACCTAGGTCTCTACTTGATCCAATAGGGATAATCCTTTGTAATGTCATGGTAAACAACAAACGAGTAACCTAGTTGGTGAAGGAGAGGATAGTCTAAATTGATTTTGTTTCCCTACACCTCCTATAATGAGAATTAGAGCGAAATGCATAGAACAACTCCGGCCAGGGAAACCAAAGAAGTTGCAAGGTTGGGTAAAATCGACCACCATGCAAATTCACCAATTTTTCCACCAATGGGAGTGAAATCATACTGTCAGTTTGAACCTTCTAGAATTCCACTTCCCACTTCATGATGGCCACATTAACTACTGTAATAAACTCCATATACACAAACCAAGAGATGATGATGAAAATATAGTGGAGAGGAAAGAAGATGGGCAAGAGAGGGTAACCAAAATACCATAGAGAGAAAAGATGTATGGGGATTATTCTCAATACCTAGTACATTACATAAAAACTTAATATTAGTCGACAATGTTGATCATCTATTTTTATGGTCTTTGTGGGGACCAAATTCAAATCCTGAGTGATTTTGATGGAAGAGTAACCCCATGTCATGGCGTCTTAGCTAAAGGAAATTGTTTGTGATTAGTAGTTTTCCCATCGAGTGTAGTAAATAAACATTGAAAGAAAAATCTACTTTTTTAACTAGTGGTAAATAAACATTAAAAGAAAACTCTACTTTGTTTACTAGTGGTAAATAAACATTGAAAATACTCACACCACCTCTTGACACTCAACCCGTAGATCTATCCCTACAAGATATTGAGAATATATCATTCTAAAATTAGTTTAGTTTCCCCCCCACATCCCAACCTCTAGTCCTAGTCCTGGTGTGACATTGAGGACTTTATCTAAGAAATCCAACTATTCTCAATGAATATATGTATCCAACATGCTCACATGATTTGAATGTGACCACCACATTTTATCCCTAAAGATTTTGCACCAGCTGCCGCTTGAAACCAAACACCATCCTAATTCTCAAGGGCATGTGTTGTCATGGATTTGTTTCAAGGACACAATTAATCAGCTGACCCTTATCTAAATAGGAAGAATCTATCACTATTAAATAACAGCTTTTCTACGTTTCCTTAACAACATTATACTTTACCTCCTTTCACACAACTCCTCAAAGCCTACACAAAGTAATTATCTACCATGTAGATTAGCCACACAAGACAAACCATCTTTTAATTAGTGGATGGTTTGCTTATTGCTTCCTCCTCAAGAGAGATGACCTCTTGGAACCTTGTGGGAGTTTTGATGTGGGTTTTCTTGCTTCCACTACTGTCATTTTATCCACAAGCCCCTAAAGCCCACAAAATTGGGGCATAAACAATACTATGTATTTCCCAACAATTGCCTCAATAGACCTTCAACGTTGGTAACTTGCATGCAAATGAAACAACACATGTCTATACATTTGCTAAACAAATCTACATGCTTTCCAATTCCATGTGAAAGGACTAATCACACTCTTCTTGAACGAGCCACACATATCCCATGCTCCATTTAAACATTCTTATTCGATTTACACAACCTCTTCAAATATGTGGTTACTTTAGGATGTGGTAGGTAGAGTCAAATTTTATCCCTAGGTGCAGATACATCAAACAACCCACACTATCTCTTGGTTTGGTTTGGATTCTCATGTGGTATATGTCTCAAGCCAACACACAAACAACCCTTCCATTCGTTGATTCATTCTCATGTATGTCAATAGATCTAGAGCATTGTGGCTCTCTATAATCATTCCTATGATATAAAATTCCTATGCTATCAAATTCGACTCATCATTCAAAATATTGGTAATATCATAAATTATAATAATTCACTCGCTCATGTCATGCACTCATTGCTTAGCTTTCTTTGCTTAGCCATTAACAAACTTCTTTTATTGTTTTGGATCAATTTAAAAGGTAGATTATCGAGACTCAAACATGTAGTGAGCCCCAGTTGACTTAGGGTTGATTCCATTCCCCTCCATCCCATACCTGTATGTTGTCGCAACAAGTGTTGAACAACTAAATTTGATGCTCAGGCCCCTATGATGCTAGCGTTGCTAATAAAAATGATATCAAAATTGAAATTGGAAATTGAAACTGGAATTGAAATGTAAATTTGAAATTGAAAATGAAAATGATATTGATATTTGAAATTGGTATTGAAATTGAATTTGAATTTTGAAATGAAAATCGAAAATTGAAATTGAAATGGGAAATGAAAATTGAGAATTGGAAATGTAATTAGAATTCAAATCGAAATTGAAACTTGGAATTTGAAATTGAAAATTAAAGATGAAATTGAAATTTGAATTTGAATTTGAAATGCAAAATTTGAAATAGAATTTGAAATTTGAATTTGAATTTTAAATGTGAAATTTGAAAGAGAATTAGAATTAGAAATTGAAATGTGATCCAGAGAGTTTTGAAGAGAGAATTTCATTGCTTCATGCTCTGAGATGCACGAGAGGATCTGACATCGCCCAAGAGGACGGCCATCAGCAGCGCTCCCATTCATCGAGGAGTGAGGCCACGCCAGGGTCGACTTCCACTGGTGGCAGCAGCAGGAGAGTTAGTGTGTCGGTTCATCTCGACGACATACATGTTGATCCCCAGGTGGGGAATGTGCGACAAGACATGAGTGCATCAGGCGCATATTTTTTGTTAGACACATTTTCAGTAAATTTTTAGTATATAATGCATTGAATTTCAATTGCAAGTTATAATATATATTTTCAGTAACATTTGTGTTTTGGTTTGGATCGCAGGTGACCCATCAGGGGGATCATACGACGATGAGGTTTCATGCATCACTCTCGCTGATATCACTACCCAGAGAGAGTGGGTGCACTCATGTGTGTGCATATTGAGGGAGGATTCTCCCACATGACGATCTTCATTCATGATGTTATCAACAGTGGATGAGATGTTGGCCCTCTACAAGAGGGTGGGACCTCTTAATGACATTTGGTGTTTTTCATGCCAGAGGAGGAGATGGGATTTCATTGGGATCCACAAATGGGAGGATGTCAAAGTTGCCATAAAAGGGCATGACATCAAGGGTACTTTGTTCGACATCCCTCCTGATCGACCTTTCGGTCAACCACTTAGACTCAAGGAGTTTAAGTTGGAGGCCACTGCACCATATTTATATGATAGATTCGTCAGAGCATGGGACATGTTCCCCCACCATGACTAGGTCCAATTGTACTTTGCAAAACATATTTATGCAATTTTTTTTTTGGATATGCACCCATATTAAACCAACATAGGGTCTAAGTTCTTTGGGGATGGTAGGGGATGCTCCTACCAACGTCTTGGAGCTCGTAGAGACCCTACCTTCGTGCCACCCCCTCCGAGGTTGGTACCGATTCCAGACAGGATGGTTATCAGGTCGACGGACGTGGCACAATCATCCCAGCTTGTTGCAGAGGCTAAACATGACATTGCAGAGTCGTTGTTCACTGCCATGAGAAATGTTGTCGTTGTTGTGCATGGAGAGGCATCTAGACCACCCCCTGCACCTGCATAGCCAGAGATAGAGTATGTCGATAGTGACCTACTCAGGAGTTTGGACGGCGAGGCCATATTGGGGTATGTTGAGTTAGCCTGAGATGCATACTTTCAGTTGTATCGTAGATACGTCACTCTAGGACATGTACACTTTTGTACAATTATGTATATATGTTCTTCATGTTACATCATATTATATGTTGTAAATTGAATGGTTAATAATACTTAAGGGAGTTGTATTCTATTGCTCCATGTAGGGGACCACATTCATGGATCAACTCTTTGCTAGTGAGCCATCGGTTGGTCCATCCACTCATCCCAACCCGCGAACGACAGTAATCAAGGTAAGTTATAATTTATGTTCTAATTTAATTTGTGTTTATTATTTCTCAGTTTAAATAATTTATGTTTTATTTCTTAATTTTTGAGATTTTATTTTTTAGATCTTAACTTTAAATGAATTCCAAATTGTATAGGGCAAAGGAAAGGGCATTGCTCCTAATGATAGACATGAGGACTGCGAAGGTCCTGACCAACCGGGTCTAGACATAGAGGTGAGTTTTAATTTATGTTCCAATTCATTTTATTTAATCACATTTAGTAATTTATTTTTGTACTTTGTGTTTCAATTTTTGAATTATAACTTAAATTATGTTTTAGTTTTAATTTTTAATAAATCTAAATTATTACATCTAGTGGCATATTACACAGGCATCGCTACGAGCGGGTGTCGATACTGTAAGGGATTTCACATATGATTGGGTAGGGTCTGAGTTCTTTGGGGATGGTAGGGGATGCTCTACCAACGTCTTGGAGCTCGTAGAGACCCTACCTTCGTGCCACCCCCTCCGAGGTTGGTACCGATTCCAGACAGGATGGTTATCAGGTCGACGAACATGGCACAATCATCCCAGCTTGTTGCAGAGGCTAAACATGACATTGCAGAGTCGTTGTTCACTGCCATGAGAAATGTTGTTGTTGTTGTGCATGGAGAGGCATCTAGACCACCCCCTGCACCTGCATAGCCAGAGATAGAGTATGTCGATAGTGACCTGCTCAGGAGTTTGGACGGCGAGGCCATACTGGGGTATGCTGAGTTAGCCTGAGATGCATACTTTCAGTTGTATCGTAGATACGTCACTCTAGGACGTGTATACTTTTGTACAATTATGTATATATGTTCTTCATGTTACATCATATTATATGTTGTAAATTGAATGGTTAATAATACTTAAGGGAGTTGTATTCTATTGCTCCATGCAGGGGACCACATTCATGGATCAACTCTTTGCTAGTGAGCCATCGGTTGGTCCATCCACTCGTCCCAACCCGCGAACGATAGTAATCGAGGTAAGTTATAATTTATGTTCTAATTTAATTTGTGTTTATTATTTCTCAGTTTAAATAATTTATGTTTTATTTCTTAATTTTTGAGATTTTATTTTTTAGATCTTAACTTTAAATGAATTCCAAATTGTATAGGGCAAAGGAAAGGGCATTGCTCCTAATGATAGACATGAGGACTGCGAAGGTCCTGACCAACCGGGTCTAGACATAGAGGTGAGTTTTAATTTATGTTCCAATTCATTTTATTTAATCACATTTAGTAATTTATTTTTGTACTTTGTGTTTCAATTTTTGAATTATAACTTAAATTATGTTTTAGTTTTAATTTTTAATAAATCTAACTTATTACATCTAGTGGCATATTACACAGGCATCGCTACGAGCGGGTGTCGATACTGTAAGGGATTTCACATATGATTGGGTTGTAGCTTGAGCACATGGTCCTAATGAAGGGCCATCTACCCAGATTCCTACCCAGATGTTGGATATCACCATTGACTCGACGTAGATCAAGGCATTCTTTCATAGTTTACTGCCTTAGAGCCAGTGATGTAGGGCCCTTTAGAGCCCCACCTAAATTCTAAGAAATAACCTCTTCTTCCAGTCTACAGCTGTTACCAAAATGCTACAGTAACTAAATGGCACTACCAGAGTGACACTCAGTTATAGGAATATTTAAATGATTGTAGAAATTGAAGTATGTTGCAGGAATTCAATAATGTTACTAGCATTTTTTGGTTACCTTTGAAGGCTGAATACACCCACTCTACCTTTTGCTTAATACAATTCTCGAACATTGTATTTTCATTCATATCATATCCACAATTCCAAGATTCCTGGCACTTCTGCAAAACGCAGTTCATAAAAACTCATGAATCTCTTCAACCGTGGCTTTCCTTGAAAATCCGCTCAAAAGTCATACAATAGACCCCACTCTGCACAAAACCCAGATCACAGAATCTCTGAATTCATCTTCGTTTGTCGAGAAATGGGGCTGCAAGTTCAGTGATGGTTTTTTCTTCTCCATGCATTTGTTTCCTGAAATTCATAAGAACTTCAGTTCCTCAATATCACCCTTCATCTGCAAGTAATCTCATACAATGACATAACCATTAAAGAGATTTCAATCTCGTTCTACACACAAAAATGAAACTTATAAAAAACACAGTGCTTTCAATATAAAGATCTATTGCACGTTAAAATCATCAATTCCATACATTCAAATACAAAGACTAACACACAGTTAAACATAAAACTCTATTTCTTTTTCATTGATTCAAAAATTTGTGAAAGGCATAAGATCTTGCTACTCTACTGCTGTACATGGTCCATCGACCGGCTCTTCTCCTCCCCTCGATCTCTTGAACCCTAACCTCCTCTTCTATGGCCTGGCTCTTCCTCTCCCTGGCCCTCTCTCTCCTGAGAGTTTCAAAATTTCCTCTTTTTACTAACTCCCCTTTCTTTCTTGAAATGCCACTGGCAAGATTCCGCCCTATCAGACACTTCCATAATTTAAAGAATGCTTTCTAATTTTAGCTAACTAACTCCTAAAACTTGTACTGACTTAAATATATGGCCAAGTCCCCTCACAAGGAGTTGTAGTTAGCCATTTTATTCCTATTCAAACTCTTTAATTGACAACAAATCGCCTTATACTCCTAATTACAAACAATAAAGAAGTTAATAAATTTCACCTTTAGATATAGGACTGTCATCCCTCTTTGCTTAAGCCACAACATGTGACCAGCTTGTCACATTGTTGGCTCTACTTGGATGCTCCTACATCAAACTCCTATGGTAGAAAAATTATGACCTACAGGTCTTATGCATATAATGCACAATGACCTGGTTCCCAAACCTTGTACTGCAACTCCCCACTATAGTCACTTTCAGCACATTCTTGTTCTGACCTCAAATTGTTAGGCTTCCACACCTTATATTGTAAGTTGTTATTGCCTTCTCCTAGAATTTCCTTTTTAGTTAATGAATTGTAACAATTCATCTCTTCCTTATTCATATTGCACATTCTCCTGGAATGCCTTGGCATAACTATCCACAACTCATCAAGTTCTCCATCCAACTTCACACTTTCACTTTTAAGTTGTTGATTGCCTTCTACCACCCTTACATACTTAATGTCCTTGGGGACATCTCCCTCTATAACATCTATTGGATTTTCCTGAACTTCAAGTTTACTTCCAAGAAGTAAATTCAACTCTTTGACTAGGATATCATATTCATTCTTCCCTTCCTTTGTACCAGCAAACATTCTATAAGTTTGAAAACTAATATTTATCCTCATCTCAATAAGCTCCTTCAACCAATATTTCAGCAACTTAACTTTCCTGAGGTATCTTCTACATTCTGTATCATCATGCCAATCATAGCATTTTGTTTCTATACTACTTTCACTTTCTATCTCAGCAATACTGTATTGCTTGAGATCAAGCACCTTATCTGCTTCATTTATTAATTCAAGTTTAAAAGTATACTTCACAACTCCATTTTCTTTCTTATATATATATATATATATATACACTTCACAGAGTGGTATGGATCATATGTTAAATGGCAGACATAAATCCAAGGAGAGCCTTCTGATCAGACGCATTGCCGAGATGAGGATGGCGACGATCTGATAAATGAGCCGTGGAAAATAGGAAGGGAGTGACAGAGAGAATGAAATAAAAAAAGAAGAGAAACATTGTCATAATAGAGAACAAAAGATCTTCCTCTCCTCAGTAAGAGTGGTTTATCCAGACTCTCACAGATTCGTATTTATAATGGACCACCGCCAATCGGAGAAATTCAAAGGAGAAATCTTCGGGTCAGCAGCAAGAAGGATCAGAGAAATATTCCTTTCACATGGTGCCCCAGAGTTTAATTCCTTTTCATTACCTTTTCCCTCACTGGCGAAGAAATTCAAAGGAAAGTAATGGAGAAATTGGGGTTCCATTGCCATTAGTTTTGCAATTGCTTGCCGGAACTACTGTGTTTCCAATTGCCATGAAGCCTTTATGTTTGCCATATAAATTCAAAGTATTGGAGAAATATTCGGGTCATCTAAATGTCTTTTTGTTTTGGAACCTTCAAATTGGTATCTCTCAACTATTGCGCGGAATGAGAGAGTGGCAGGGTCGCAGTGTACCAAAGAGGAAGATTGCACCAAGAAATTCAAAGTAAAGTATCACGAAATTCAAGGTACACCAATGCGATCTTTGGGTCACCGACTTGCCATTACTTTTGCAATTGCCATTTCCCCCGTCCACACGGCAATTGCGTGTTCTATTTCAATATTCCCATCCACTTATTTTTATTTTTCTATTTCAATATTCCCATCTACTTATTTTTCTTTTTCCCAACAATTGCGGTGAACATGACAGAGTGGCCGCTATTCTTAAAAAAAGTGATGTCGTATCCCAATTAGAATTGCCGCATCATCCACACGGCAATTACTTTCTGTTTTCCGATTGCTGGAAAACAAAAAACAGAAAGTAATTAGTAGATTGACGATATATATATATATATATATATATATAATCAAAATAATCTATTAACATTGGGATAGGCTCTAAAAAATTCGACTTGCTACATAAAGCACATTCAAGGGAAAATCAAGCAAGGATCAAGCTCGTAGGAGTCGTCTTGCTGCTCAGAATACATTTTAAAATTATAGCAAGCAACTAAAACAAGGTGCAGAGATCAAAACAAGGTGCATAGACCAAGTTAAACAAACTCTGTCAAATAAGCAAAGCGAAGAGATCGACTCTATCAGAGAAAGCAATGCACAAATCGATGCAGATATATTCTCCCATTATATCCCCCTGAAGGTCTATGTGATTTCATAAAATCAAGCAAGGATCAAGCTCGTAGGAGTCGTCATGCTGCTCATAATACATTTAAAAATTATAGCAAGCAACTAAAACAAGGTGCAAAGACCGAGTTAAACAAACTTCGTCGAATAAGAAAAGCGCAGAGACCGACTCTATCAGACAAAGCAATGTACAAATCGATGCAGATATATTCTCCCATTATATCCCCCCTGAAGGTCTATGTGATTTCATATATTTATATTTTCTCTTGCCTTAGGGAGCCGACCGCTTTCAGATATGATTTTCCACCCCTCGCAAATCGAAATCTGCCCACTTGGATATTAAATTGGAAAGTCGCAGTTTCAAAAGGATGGTTTGGTTTCTTCTATTGAGAGAGGTCGACAACATTAGTTTTAGTTAGGCTAGATTTTTTATCTAAGAGTGCAGGTGCTTCCTTAATAGCTTTCCCCATGTGAAATTACTCGACCTTTAGTTATTTTAATTCAATTTCAAAAGATCATATAATAATCCCTTTAATTGAACGAACAGATAGTAGTATTTAAAATGATATCATATTCATTTGCATATTGAAGTCATGAGTATATCTTAAAAAGGTTGACACTTAAATAAGTCCTTATATGTAGCCAATTGATTAACCATCTAGAGTAGGTTTCAATAATATCCTTTATAACAATGATATCCCAATTCCCATCTACCTTGTACACAAGGATAACTTTAGAAAGAAGATATTAGCTCTTTTTTTCCTATTTTGATTTCTTTTTAATGGTGTTTGCCGAATCTAAGATTATCATTTATAATAGGATTATACATTAATCTTAACAAAAGGTTATTTAATAATAATAGTTGGTTTTATGAAATACACAAGTAAAAGGATCTTGTTAATATCTTTAGATGGATAATAACATCTTCGGAATACTACCCCGGGACTGACCGTTTAGCTATGGATTAAAATAACTTAAGATGATGCTTAAGTTTTTAGGAACAGAATCAAGTAATCTATTAACTTTATTCAAGTGCATACTAGCTCCAAGATGACATTCATCATCAAGATCTTAGATTCTCATGGCTTCCTAGTTGATCGAACTTTCTCCCCTAGTGGATTATTTCCCCTTTGTTTAGTTGTGTCATAACCTTCAGTCTCCTAGATCTATAATCAACAATTATAACTTAGGAAATAAATAACAACAGTTACAAGGTTTACTAGTGGAGCCTTTTCCTTGAGATCCTCACCAAAAACAAGTACATAGTTACATTTTTCAATTACAATAGAGTAGGGGTGAAAGAGGGATGTTACATCATCCCCCCCTTATAAATAATAACGTCCTTGGTGTTGGTAATATCTTTATTTATTTATATTAGACTTCCAATTTTCTTTGACCTTCTACTCTTCCTTCATGTCATTGTTGCTCCTCTTTCTTTCATAATCCTGCACTTTACACAGCCCATACAAGATATTCCACAAAAAAATAGTACACATAAACATACCATCATTTGTGCAATTTAATCAAAATGTAAGCACTAAGTTCTTTTGCAACACACTTTTGTTTCCCTTCATGGAGAATCTTTCAGTCCTTTTTCATTTAATTTTGTGCTTTCACATGATTATTTTTCAATACAAATGAAAAGAATGCGTAGGTAAGGAAGTAATTTATTTATCTTTTGGAGGATATCTTTCACTTCCAACTCTTGGAATCTTAGCTAGTCCTTAACTTGTGATAGATGTTCTCTTCATTCATAAGTTAGTAGCATTTTATCATGTATTTTTAGGCAACAAACCTCAAACTTGACATTCACCCCATCTTTGGATGAATTTTGCATTACCCATAGTATTATTTGCATACACAATACTTAAACATTAGGGAAGCTAATATCCCATTTACTTGGCAGCTTGAACACTTAGGGAAGCTAATATCCCTATATCATGGAGATGAAAGACTTCAACATCACTTTGTTGAACAAAAAAACTCTCCCTGGAGTTTTGGGATTTTAACAACACTCTGCTTAACACGAAACTCTCCCTTGAGATCTGTCACCAATTTACGTGTGGTCTTATGGGCTTTAATATTTTGAGATTAATCCTCTTTTGATTTATAGTCAAAATGTTTCCTTCTCAAAAAACATCAAACAACATACTGTCTTCCAGATTTTATTTTCAATTTGTGCGCCTAGGTCTTGCCATTAGTGATCACCAACTCTTTCTCTCTTCCAGTCGAGCTCCCTTGCTTGAGTCCAAGAATTTTCTACTCAAGCTCTCTTGCTTGAGTCCAGAAAAACTTTCCACTCAAGCTCTCTTGCTTTAGTCAAGGAATTTTTTTTTTCATTTTCCACTCAAGCTCTCTTGCTTGAGTCTAGGAAATTTTCCGCTCAAGCTCTCTTGCTTGTCTAGGAAATTATTTTTAGCATAGTAGAGTTGGATCATTAATTTCTCCACTTGCTATTTTTCCTTTTTGATATTGTCTTTCTCCATTTTATGACCCACTAATAATGATCATATTATTATTTATTTGTATGCATTTATTGTCAATCATAACATTTGACTACTTGCGACACATAGGCTTGGTTCTCATTGTGGCTTCCTTTCCATCACCGAGTTCTTGGAATCTGTTACAACTTCATAGATAGGATAGTTAATTGCAACATCACATCATTAATTCATCAACAATAGGTTCATCTATTTATTGATCAACTATTACTCATAAACCTTTCATATGCTTTAGTGATTTAACTATCACTATACATTAGTCTTTAAGTTTGATCTTTATTCAAACCCTTGGAATAAAATCACCATATTTTATGCACAATCATTTATAATGCTCTTGTTTTCAACAAGTTACGCAGATATTGTCAATCTACCAAAAGCCAATGTGAGTGCGACTTTTCATAATATAGTCAAAATTTTAAGAAATCATTTTCTAAACATGGGTTGTAGTTTCCATACAATCATGTAACCAAATAATATAATAAGATGCTAAAAATCATCACTCACTCCAGAGTGGTTTAACTCTAATATGCATACAAGAGAATTTATAATTGACATTCCATTTTGATTTTGATTTTGATTTGTCATAAATCATGGACATAATTTTGCAATGTTAGCACATAAACATTTATTGTTTTCTTTTCATAACCTATGCTTTTATCATGGAGTATAGTAATTTATCAACTTGATAATTTTCCAATTTTTCCAATTGTGCTAAGTTGTAATAGTTTACTCTATTGACCCATTCAAACGTTTTAATCTTGTGCATTCCCAATAAAAATCACAATATTATGGTCTTATCAATCAAACATTTTTGTCTATATGTATTTGTAGAAACAAATCTACATTTTCTTCCTGAAAATTTTATAACCTAACTTCCTATTTTTCAATATGTGAGTGTAAAACTTCAAACATAAAACAAACTAAAGGTATTACTTGAAAACTTTATCAAATTCGATCCAAGCAATTGTTTTGGCAATGCAATAAACCATTTGTCATAAAATTCAATCTTTCCTTACCATTGGTTACCTCTTGGAGAACTTGAAGATTAATTAATCTAATCAAGTTCGTCTAGTTTAGTTATATACTTCACATCATTTTACTATCCTTCATAATCCTTGAAATATATTCTTTATATAGTCTAGACAAAATGCTAGGAAACCAACCTAACCATGCTCTCTCTAGCATTTATACAGTTAAGGAAAACATTTATTTATAACAATTTGTATTCAAATAAACAAATAGTTCATAGAGTATGCAACTTACATGTACATATGCGAGTCCAATTAGGTTGCAGTGTTGTTACTTTGCTCTGATACCACTTTGAAACACACCCAATATCCTCAGAGTATTTGGAGGAAAAGGGGTGTAAAAAATTTCCTTCTACTCCCACAACAATGAACATGTTAGTCCTTTAATACTAAAATTTTGGGATTCATTATGTAGTGGTTACGCTTCCCACATTTATCCTCAAAACATACTCATTAACATAATGTAAAATAGAAGTCCTTATGCAAAATATCTTTGGACCTAGAAGCTATACTTATGTGATTTCATTATTCACAAACATGATCTTCAATGATTTATCATGGAAAATTACTTTTCAATGAAATCCTCTTATTTTACCATGCAATGTCATTATAACATGTATCTAGCGTAGTCCAAATACATAATATTTCTACCACTAAACTTTCAACGTAACATTATCCATTCAAGTTACTACTTCACTTTATACATATCCTTTTTAACAGTCATTTAATTCAAAATATATATAAGGTACCACTTCATTATATAACATCATGTGGATGTCTTCCCACTTAAATGTAGGGGATGTGCATTATGTCAACCTTTAGCTTCATCATGCCAATGGCATCGATTGACTAGATAATAATGCATGTATTTTTATAAAATAACTCACACACCTTATTATTATGCAAATCACATAATCTAGAAAAAACAAATGCTCATCCTCTAATATAGAGTATCATCATATAGACCTCAATGACCACTTAACATAGGAAACACATCACCAATTACTCATAAGGAACAATAAATATAAACATAACAAGGAACATCCATTTACATGAGCGAGATCTATCCATAACATCTCATGACCAAAATGTATAATTATGAACTTGACATTTAAAACAAAACAATATAAAGGAGTAGTTATCTAGATTTCATCAACTTAAGTGACTGAAGGTTTGACTGCAAATTTCTTCCCAACCATTTCGATCTTTGTCCGGTGTACATTTCTACCACCAAGATGCCACCCTCAAGTTGGCGATGAATCCACTAGGACAAAGAATCAGTTCTCCTAGAATCCTGTGACTCTCTTATGATGCAAGAGACCAAGAATGCATCCTCATTCTTACACCCAACATATATATATTCTCAAGCATGCAAATTTCAATATACAAGTAGGACAATGGTGTTAGGGCTACGGCCTTCCTTCACCCAACACCCATATAATTTATATATACAAAATCTAGTTACCACCAAAGCTATGGTGTTTAAAGAATATGCCCTCCCTTCCCATGCACAGTCAAATAATATAAATCTTAGATGTGGTCCTCTATGGAGAGGTCGCCACTGACTTAAGGGAGAAATACCTTAATAATTAGTAAGCATCATAACATTAAATACTAGAATCTATCTCCCTCGAGACTACTCCTTCCATCCAATTCACTAGCTATTATATATATCTAAAGATAATAGGAAAATGTTACTTTTCTATCGACATATTTTTCATTAAACTAAATATAAATAGTTTGGAAAAATGTGCACAGGATTTTCCCTTGTCAATTCCCTACCCTTCAAAACGTAGGGAAAATGTAAAATCGAAAGATCCACAAAAGATTTATTCATACGCAAATGATGAAACATGGGATTGATTCCCTCCATAAAATCTCCCAGATTCTTTATGCCATCAAATAGAACGTATTTAATTCAATAAGTATGGGATTGTGTCCCTCCATGGGATCTCCCAACTATTTTGCTCTTAAAGAAAGTACATAACTCATTTAAAAGGGACACAGATCAAATTCTCTCATAAGAAGAATGCCCAACCCTTGGAATATAATATGGTCATAAAAAAAGTATGAATGGGTTGGTATTCTACAAAAAAAAGAGATTGCTCAACGTTTTGTATATATAGTATTTTGTGTCACCATTTTCATCCACACTCGACAACCTATGCACGAAAATAACGTGTGTCCTATGATGGAGGAACCCTATGTAACAATCCAAGCAATTACAAAAATTATACCAAAGTCAATAACAGGGTTTGAGCTCTATCAAAAGTGTTGTGCGTTTTAATAACCTATGACAAGGAAATGGAGGTCACCAACATACATCAAGTTTTATTATAGAAACAGAAAAGCAAGCACATGTAACATTCAATACTTATTTCCATTCATAAAAGAAATAGGATTCAAGATGAGGTTCATACCTGGATAATCGATGGTTGATCCAAGCCTTTGAAATCCAATTTCCTTTATGAACATAAATAAGTATTGAATGTTATATGTGATTTCTTTTCTATTTTTGCAATAAAACTTGATGTATGTTGGTGACCTCCATTTCCCAGTCATAGGTTATTAAACCTCACAATAGAACTAGTGACTCCACTAGGGAGCACCTATTTCTGCTTTATGGATTCTTGAGATAATTTCTTTTAGTTTCTTATAACCTTTTAGGTATTTATGAATGTTTCTAGGGTATTTTCCATCCCTTTGCTTGACATAGTTCTGGTATGATCTTCAGTTTTCTTTATTTTTTTAAAAACATTTAGAGCCTACCCACTAGTTGCACATATATATAGTCACGGTTATCCTCCCTAACCCGTGAGTTTCCTTTATCTGTACCTGCGGGTCACTCGTGTGACTCTGCAGACACAGTCACAGTTTTTCCCTGAGAAAATTGTTTTTTATTTTAGGGTTTTCCTTTAGGGTTGGTTTCTTTGGTTTTGAAAGTTCTCCTGTGGATATTAGACCTCCTGACTTCTTATGATTGGTTGTTTGAGTCTTCTAAAGCCCTTTGCGAGATTTCTCCCTGGTTCTTTGTGCTTGTAAGGGTACCTAACTCTTTCTAGCCCATAGTTTGTTTGGCGGATGATTGGACTTGGTCCTTTGTAGTCACTGGTGTTTAGGGAGAAGCCTGATATCTGCATAGATTCATTGCTTTCTGTTTTATTTATTAGTTGTCTCTTATGGTATCTTGTTTCCAAACCTTAGTTACTTCTAGGTATTTTGAAGCAACTTTTTGGGTCGATCTTTTTTAGTCCTTTGTTAGGGCCAAAGTTCTGATTCTTATAGCTTTAGGTTCATATTTCCTTTTCCTGCATGTTTGATTGTTCTTGTTTGTTCATAGCTATTTTCCTTTTCTTTCACTTTTAAAGAGAAAATCAAATAAAAAACAAATTTACTTTATAACAAGAATTTTCCTCGTTTTTGAAGTAGTCGTAATCATATATGATATCTTCTTTGAAAAATAAAAAAAACTTTAGTGGTTTTAGGTTTACTTTACAATTTAGAATTTTTGAAAGATAAGCAACTAGAAAATTGTGAAGGATTTGGATTGTCATATATACATTTTTCTTTCAGTTGTAACCAATGCACACAAATGCACTACCCTTTTGAGTAAACAAAAACCCTAAAAAGGATCATTAATCTAAAATTTTAGTAACTTTTCTTTTTAGGTCTCACACAAACCAACTAGCCTAGGCTAGGGTTTTGGAATAGAGCACTTTAAACTTTCCAAAACTGTTTAAATCTTGAAATCATAGTAAGACAATCTTTAGGTAAATCCACTTTTGTCGAGGTGTGTTGGGAAGCTCCACTCAAACCGGAGTTAATCATGACGTCGTGTGAGGTTGATCAGTTGGGGATACCCCCCCTGCTTTTCAATCGAGCATCTATCAGAGATGACATGTGTACGGGGATCCATTAGCACTTTGTGTGCTTTTGGGTTTTGGGCCTAGTTACACTGCCCATACATGTTGGTTCGACCTGCGACTGTCCCCCTGGATGATTTTTGCAACTATGGTAGACTAAGTATCTTTGACCTATAGGAATTTAGATAGGTGACAATGGAAGGATATTTACACTGTACCTAGGATAGACATGGGAGGAAATCCCTTGCAGTTATTTGGGAGGGCGTTTGGTGATTCAAACGCTTGCACCCAAAGACTCTGTATTGTGGACCCCGGGTAACTGTCCTTCGCTACTCTTCTGGTTTTTTCTGGGCCCTAATCATCCCAGACTTCCCTTTGAGAGAATCATCTCTATTTTCCTGGTCTTGATTACCATAGGAATTTTTTTATAGTGGTGTGTTGTTTGTTCTTGTTGTTCTAGTGGCCCCTAGGTTGATCACTTAGTATATCTTTGTTGTAGTTGAGGAGGACCAACCTCCTTGTAGCTCATGAAGGTTGAGAAACCTTCCTCCAGTCACCGTGGAGCCTCCGCCACCACCTCAGTGGCGTAGAACAGACTCACGTGATTCTTTTGAACTCACCAATACAATTGAACCCCATCTTATCTCTCAAACTCAACCAATTCAGGAAACCATCGAGGTTGAATATTTTCCTATAGAAGAGTTCACGAGACCCTTCAACCCTCCACTAACTGGAGCTAACGACCCTTTGTTAGAAAGAGTTTTCTCTTTAGGGATTCTTGAGTTAAGTGTTTATAGGTTTACACTTGGTCTTTCTATGGATAACATAGGGGATGCATCAGGAGTTCCTCATACTCCCACTTCAGCTATCATGCTGGGAGATTTATCTACCCCACACTTAAACACATCGACACCGAGTTTGTTGTAGTTCACTCATGCTCCAAGCAATCTTTTAGTTTCAATGCTGGATATTTAGGTTTGTCTAGCACCCAACTTGCAATAACATCTATTCCCTTTGGATCCACCATTGGCCCATCTAGTATTCTTTTTTCAAGGATACCCTCGGTGTCCTTTACATAATCCCCTTTTGTTCAGCAGTTCTAGATCAATCCTACTTCTGCTCCTTTCAATCAAGGATTTCCTTGTCATGGAGGACACATTGCTCCTTCTGCACAATTTTTAGGCTCAATGCATTCCTCTTCCATTGCATCGATGTCAATTTTTAACCCATTTACAAGCTTCAATACACATTCTTCTAATGTACAAACCTCTAATGTTCCTGTAGGGAGTACTCCCTTCTCACTATTTAGTGGAGGGGGAAGTAATAGTTACAATAACCCTCCATTCGGAGGCACTTATACCCAGCCACAATGGACTTGACCACAAGGAAGTAATCCGTTAGCTTATGGAGGGAGAAAATTTCATAATGTTTTTCCTTCACAACCGATGGCTGGGGGAATCCCCAACCAACCTTATAGGAGCCAGGGTTCGGGCGGTTCCCCTTACCATGCTCCTTAAAATCACACGCCATTGAAACGACACCATTTTCCTTTTCTGACAACTTTAAATTTGCCAAACCTTTCAAAAATGATGAACGACATGGTGCACCGCAACCCTACTTGGTCTCCGGTCCCAACCAAAATCCCTCCGGACATTCCAAAATTTGAAGGGAAAAGTGGTGAAGACCCTGGAGATCATGTCACGACTTTTCACCTCTGGTGCTACTCTAACTTGTTAAATGTCGACTCGATTCGATTGAGGCTCTTTCAAAGAACCTTAACGATCGTTGCAGCTAAGTGGTATATCGAATTGTCTGCTGTAGCATATAACATTTTTTGGGATTTAGCAATGGTTTTCTTGAATCATTTCCAGCTTCCTATCCGGTATGATGCCGGTATGGATCTTCTCTCTACCTTTAGAAAGAACAAAGCCACCCATCTTTCTGATCATATTCAGAAGTGGAGAAGATGGAAACAAATAATCAAAGCTGAGATTCCCCCAGAATTTCTATTAGAGTGGTATTTAAAATCACTACTACCTTATATCTCTAAGTATGTTTCAACTTCTAGGGTCACTTCTGAAGAGGAAGCAATTTTAAGGACCCAATAGCTTGACTTGATCTACACTCAATCTGGGATCTTTTAAGAGATAATTCTTGACGCACCTAGGTCTAATATAGATCTCAGTAAGCCTAAACCTGGACCACATGCCGATGGCATCGTTGGTTCAGCCGACTCATCTGCACTAGAAGCTTTAACAAAATAATTCCATGCACTTTCAGTGAAGCAGTATGCTGTGGAAGAAACTACGGTTTCATCCTCCCCTTCACAAACAGAATCTATACAAAATGTGCAGACAAAACAAAAGGATCCTTGGAAACCCAACAACAAGAAAAAGGGTAAGAAAGGGGAGGGGAACCAACAAAATCTAAAGAGTACTGAAAATTCCAAGGAGGGCAAGAAATATCAGAAGAAGGTAAATTTTGTTTGCAATCTTTGTAAAGGATACCACCTCACTCATCAATTCCCTCTCATTGATGAAGCCCAGAAGCTATTACATGAAAAGAAACTGGTTGTCTTGAAGGATCCTTTTCCTCAAGGACAAAGCCCAGGTTATGGCAGCTCTAATACTAGGGGCACTCACCATGCCACATCAGTTGATCAGTCTTATATTAATATGGTTAACTCACACACTCTACTGCAGACAAGAGCCAAGAATTATAACCCAGACATGCAACAGAAAGACAAAGAGATTCTTGAGTCATCTGTTCCTCTCCACATCGAGAGACCAAGAGACCCTTTGCTAAAGATACCAAAAGGTGTCTATAAATGGGAAATGCACAATCCTAATGAGCGGGATGCTCCAAAATACTCTGTTGTAGAGGAATTATCCCAAACGTCATGTGCTATGTCCTCCCTATAAGTCTTGCAAAGCTTCCTGCCACAATGGAATGCACTTTTAGCAGCAATATGTAGCATGGACTCATCGAGTATGCTTGCTAGATTTGATATGTCCAATATCAAACCCCGGTTTCCCTATCACGTGGCCTTCCAGATCGAAGTAGTCCATGGTTCAATGACCATTGGACAAGCAGTAGTAGATGAAGGCATGTCGACGTGCGTAATGTCTATATCATGTTGGAAATCCTTGGGCTCTCCTGAGTTATCCCCTTCCATTACAGTACTTACCGCTTTTGACAGCTGTCCGCATGGAGTCTTACACTCATTCGAGATTCAACTTGCCGGTAAAGTAGTGTCAGTGGAGGTAGAAGTTGTGGATACTTCTCTCGACTACAATCTGTTGTTGGGAATAAGTTGGACGTATGCTATGCAGGCCATCTGCTCATCCATTTTCCGAGTGCTTATGTTCCCTCACGAAGGTAAGATCATCACGGTTGATCAACTATCTTTCACTCATAAAAACAACACAACTCCGTCGGATTCAAACAAGCTCATCCTCTCAGTGAGAGCTTATGAGTAGGTATGTATTCATATTTGATGGGAACATTTGACCTACCTGCTCCTGTAAACTATATTGGTTTACTGAGTACCACTGACATATTGTCTCGGGAAGTTTTCACGGTTAGCCAAACAATGGATTTGTGGCTCCTTCCTACTCAACAAGAACCAACTGTGCCCTTATCTATCACAGAAGTGGCTTACCAAGCATCACAAAATGTTGCTATAGATTATATCTTGACTCCATCAGTCTCAACAAAGTCAGATATTGGATATGGACCTGCATGGTCAATTAACTCCACACATTCTTTTGATTGTTTAGATATTGTTTTGCCTTTTGACAAAGCCATCTTGGAAGCTATGGTAGGTATGGATCATCCATGGGAACATATGCATCACAAATCCTATTTTCTTCCATATCTAAAAAAGATTGAGAATGGAGAGTTTTCAATGAGACTTGGTGGTAATATTGATTTGTCCATCACTCCTTCCACGAAACAAATGATTTATGTTGAAGGTAATATGGAAAACATTTCGACGACTATACCAATTGATATTTCCACCAAACCTAACGTTGTGGAAAATGTTTTCATTGGAGAAAATTGTTCTCCACGGGAGATCACTTTGTACATAAATTTATTTAAGGAATTCTATGACGTTTTTTCCTTATCTTACGAGGAGATGTCAGGAATCGACCCCTCTATTGTTGAGCATGTTATCACGACTTATCCTAAAGCAAAACCAGTACGAAAAAAACTAATATCACTAAAGGATTCATGCAATTGCTTAAGCAAGAAACCCATCTTTTTCTGGGATGAGGCTGCACAAAATTCATTTGACACTTTGAAAAAAGCATTATTATCAGCCCTCTTGCTGAGTCCGCCGAATTATACTAAGGATTTACTTATATATCTCACAGTGTTTTTTTCCACGATCGGCATAGTCCTGGTTCAGGAGGATGACAAGCTCCAAGAGCATGTCATTTATTATCTCTCTCGTGCATTGGTAACTCCTGAACTTAAATATTCTCAAGTCGAGAAATTGGCATTAGTTGTTGTGTATGCTGTTCAGAGATTATGTCATTACATTTTGTTGCAAACCACCACAGTTATATCGGATGTAAATCCTTTTCAATATCTATTAACCCGACGCATCATCAGAGGGAAATTTAATAAGTGGATTGTCATTCTGCAAGAATTTGACCTAACATTTCAATCTGCTAAGTCAAAAAATTATTTGGTGTTTGCTCCTAGCTTATCTCTGAGTTCCCTAGTGATGTAATTAGCAACGAGGAAGATTTGTCACTAACTGATGAACATATTTTTCTCATTGAAACCTCCAACCCATGGTATGGAGACATTGTAATATATCTCCAGACTTTGAAGTTTCCACCGACTTTATCCGTAGACGAATGACGAAATATCAGGGCTCATGCCAAGAACTACCTCATTATTTCTAACACGCTCTATAGACATGGAGTAGATTCCATATTATGCCATTGTTTGACTATGGAGGAAGTTGAATCAGTATTGAATGATGCCCATAGTGGATCCTGTGTGGGTCATCTTTCTAGGTTGGTAACAACCCAGAAAATACTTTGTGCTCGGTATTTTTGGCCCACCATATTTAAAGATTGCATGGAAGCTGTGAAACACTGCCAACCATGTTAGTTTTTCACAAAGAAAATGCAAGCACACCCAACTCCTCTTCACCATGTTATCACACAGGCCCTTTCACTAAGTGGGGGATTGACTTTATGATTTGTAATCCAGTTTTGGCTGGAGGACATCACCATATCATCATTGTTGTCGACTACTTTACAAAGTGGGCTGAGGAAATTTCTACTATGAAAGAAGATGGAGAAACTGCAGCTTACTTTATTTTCAACTAGATCATTACCAGGTTTGGTATTCCCAAGGAGATGGTCACTAACCATGGTATACATTTCCAAAACAGCATGATGACCGATTTATACACTATGCTAGGTTTTTGACAAGAACACTCGTCTTCATTTTATCCACGGGAAAATGGGCAAGTCGAAGAAGTCAAAAAGACTTTGAAAACTATTCTTCAATGCACCATTAATGCCAGTAGATCAAACTGGCACATCATGTTGTATCCGGCTCTTTGAGCGTATCGATCCAACATTAATATTGCTACGGTATTTTCAAATTTTCAACTCGTTCACGGGTTGGAGGTTGTCATTCCGGTTGAATGCGAGATTCCGTCTTTTAAGTTGGTTATCTAGCTACTTCGTGAAACTTCTACTTTAGAAGAGTGTTTTATTCATTTAGAGCATTTAGATGAGCAGCACAGAGATGCGCTTACTACAAACGAAGCTCATAAGAGCCGAGTTAAACATCAGTATGATAAGTCTGTAAAAGCAAGTGTTTTCTTAGAAGGAGACCTTGTTTTTCTCTACGACCAGGACAAGGGCCCCTTGGGGGAAGGCATGTTTAAATCCATGTGGGTCGGAGCTTATATTGTTTCTAAAGTATTGAAGAATGGATCTTATGAGCTGACAGATTATGGTGTTTATAAGTTTCCTGAGCCCACAAATGGGCTCTACTTGAAAAAGTATTACGCTTAGGCCTACATGCTTTTTATTGTACTATAGTTGTACATTGTTGTAGAGTTAGTATTTTTTCGATTTATCATCTTATGTGTCTTCTGGATTATGGTTTCAGATGACAATCGAGTGCTTCATAGGATTCATTGATTGTGTAAGTCACCACACTCGTCAGTTGGCTTCAACAGCTTGGGTTATTTACTCACCCTCCATCCAAATTGTTTCTTCGAGAGGGGCTTGTTTGGGCCCTACGAGGAACAACATAGTTGGGTATAGTGCGGTTATTGAATTACTCTGAGATGCTATCCATCACAACATTTCATGTTTGGAGCTAAGACTCAATTCACAGTTAGTAGTACTTCAGTTGACGAGTGAGTATAGGGTTAGAGATCCTTCTTTGCTGCATTAGTTTTTACGAGTTAGATTACTTGAAATACATTTTGATTACATTACATATCAACACATTTCAAGGAATTTTAATACATTAGTTGATGCATATGCAAATTATGTTCTTGACTAGCATTTGTATCATACACAATAACATTTAAAACACATAAGATAACATGTATATAATCGATACTGTCTATATATATATATATATATATATTTGGTCCAAAAAATACATATGAGTTTGAGTCAACCAATGTCAAAATATACAAAGTGGGCATAAACAGCCTCAAAAAATAATATGTCACTCTCCCTATGGAGAGGGAGGAGCCTCATCTAGCTTTGCTACAAACTCTCTATAATAGATTACTAGCATAACTACTTTCATAAGTAGTCAGATCCAGGTTGGCGGCACCCCTACTACATGCTCCTGCATATCGATCGGCATTCGCTCTATCTTGTAGGTAGGGATATCATGAGTCAACTAACTCATCTTCCCCTCAATGCTCCTCAGCATGGCATCCGCAGCACCTAGTTCCGTTGGTCGGACGAACACTCTAGGATGCCCAACAGGTCTCACTGGTCCCACATATGCATAAGTTATGTTTTGTTAGTACTCATACTCATTATAAAAATAATATATACAAAAAACATAAAAATTAAATATTTTTTCAAAAACAAATTGGTACCTATCTCTCCCTAGGATGCTCCTGGAGGCAGCATGAGCTCAGGATCACCTCGGAAATCCATGGTCACATATGAAAACATCTCTAGTGTTGGTACTTGGCGGCTCCACCACCCCAGATAATCCTCGTCAGCATATGACAAGCTGGTTTCACCACCACCCTAACACAGGAAGATATCGCCCCAACGAGTCATCAGTTGCTCCCGGGAGTTTAACACTAGTAGGTCCATCCCTGGACTAAGAATGGGGAATAACTCGAAGAAAAATGTACATAATATACTCCCGTATCCAAAATTATTTTTCTTCCCCATCTTACACTCTGTAAGCTGATGTTTCATGTTTACCAATAAACCTGAACACCATTCAAAGATGACATTGCATAGACATTCTTCTCCTATCTGCATATAGTTCCGTGATGCTAGGTGTTGTGTCACACTTCCTCCGATCCGGTGGAGAGTACTCAAGATCACCTTTAAAGGGAAACTTGCAATTTTCCCAATTGGAACTTGGCTCCCGCTTTGTTCAATGCCAGCTACGTAGTAGGGGTTGATATAATCCTGAATGGACAATGCCCCCACTCCTCTAAATGTCCCTTTGAGGTTCACCACCTCACCTCATCAGGATAGACTGGTTATGAAGTATATGTCCTCAATAGTGATGTCCAACATCTCTCCCTGAAGTTTAAACATGACATGATCGACATCCCATGAGCATTTGGGGTAGATGTGTTTGTGCATGCATGTTTGTAGTTCGAAAAAAATTTAAGAGCCCTCACCTCCATAATGCATTTAAAGCAATTGGATCTCCCATGGAATCCTTGTTCATGGCCTCATGCTCCCTCTCTCTCCAAGTTAGAACCATCTTGCATCAACCATGCCCATTCCATGCATTAGTTTTTGGTTTTTTCATTTGAACTGCGGTACCTGCGGCTTCACCTCTTCAACAGGGGTGGGTACCCACGAGTCTGCCTATAGTAAACTCGCGCAATTTCCATGTGACTGCGAATTTTACATAGACAAACCTGCAAGTACGAATCTCTAGGTTTTAAAAACTTGCTTAAAAACCAAAAAAATCATTAAAAACTTAAAAGAATGGATTAAATTGATAGAGTAGGCAAAGATAGCTTACCTACAAGTGACGGTGTTCATTTCGTGTCCCAAATTGATCACAATCAACGTTTTGAAGTAAAAGGTTTTTTCTCCTTTGCTCCAATGGTAAAATGGTTTTGTGAGTTATATTTTCCAATTTGACACTATTTATACAAATTATTCCAAATTTTTACCCCTGTTTATATAGTTTGAAATTCCTTTTTTAATTTTAGTTAATCCTAATGACCCTTTTTGAGTTGTTTTTGATTAGGTAAAGATTTAAAAGGTGCTTTCTCAGTATCAGTTGCAAAAGGTGACTAATACAAAGGTTTGTTTTCTTTTTGACATGTCAGTTTAGCTCAACACATTAGATCTATTATGTCATTTCATGTCATTTTGAAATCTTCTTTGTTCACTTTCAACTACCATTTTCTGCTAATCCGTTGATGTTGATGCTATCTACAGTCTATCTGTCATTTGAAATATCAAGGAACTTATACGTTGTACATCATTTTTACCTAATATTAAGTTCCCTGTTCCGATGGAGTCTTTTTCATGCTCTTGTTAGACTCCTTAAAATTAACAATATTGCCGAGCATACTTGTCTTGTTCAAACTCATTAAAGGACTTGAATAGATATCCACTTAGATATAAGTTTACCCCTTTTCTAGATCTTTGTCGATTACTTATGAAAAACGTATACTCTAGTCATAATGATTAGAAGAGTCCTCTCTTGTACAATTTTACACTGTTTGGGGCGAGGAGGCTAACTTTACGAAAAAGTACAGTATGGAGTTCTTGTTTAAGTTTTCTAGACTCTCTAAATATGAAAACATCGACGAGCACATACCATCTTAGGCTCGATATTAAAATCCATGAGTAGGTGTATGGAGTTATTGTTTAATTTTTTCAGACTCCTTAAATATGAAAACACTAGCAAGCACAAACAGATCTGGGCTCGATATTAAAATCCATGGATCCGTAAACTATTGAGTACTAATCTATCTCTTCTTCAAACTCGTTAAAACATGAAGAAGGTCCTGAGTTTCCCTCCCATGGACTCGTTAAATTACACATGGTTGGACTTATACCAAGCATTCTTCTCTCCCCTCTTCGAGGTTGTTTCAAAAATGAAGAAGGACCATTGAGTTTGCTTTCTTGGACTGATTAAAATCAACAAAAAGGAGATTCTTTAACAAAAAGAGAAAAGGGAAGGGAAATCTCCGCTATTTCATTTCATTTATGGTAGCAATCTATCCTTCAACAGAACACCTTTTTGAGTTTATAAAAAAAGTTGGGTTCTAGTTTTGGCCTTAGGATAAACCTAATCTTAGTGTTTTTACTCCTCTGATTGGTTACCCTTCCAATCATATGGAGAATCTGTTAATTTCTCCTACATTGTAGATTTATATCATGGTTCCTTTGTCTTCAAAGCTTCCTAAGTCACGCTTGTGTCGTGCTCACTGTTCAAGGATAGCCCATGTGTCGTCCATTCTGATGTTGCCTTGAACTCATGTGTCGACCATTCCTTAGTATCAGTATGTTTCATCATGTAATCAGTCCAACTCTAGACCAGATCAACCTTTGATTGTTTCTCATGTTGGATGATGGAGGATTCCTTAAGGCCTCCCTTCCAATGGAATTCTTCTCATCAACTTCAACTCATCTTTATCTGGGAATGAAGTTTAGATTTTTCTGTATTACCTTGGGGATTGCAGTCATTAGTGGCAGTTTCCCTCGCTATTGGGTAGTGGGAATACATCAATGTCTCCTACTCGATGAATTCTTCAGGTGTTCGACTTCAAGACCTCTTATTCACACTTGTTAGAATGTACTAGGTACCTTGGACTCCATTTTCATTATTGGTGGGTGTCCTCGCATTTGTTAACGGTTTTTCATCATTGGCCGGTAATCAAACGATGTCCTCCATGTTCGACATCAACTCATTTATTCACATGGTTAGGATTTGTACCTTTAGACAGCTTATATGAACACCTTGGGCCTATAATAGCATCATCATATTATGTTATTTTCCAAGCTGCGCAAGACTGAGCCACACCCATTTTTTGGCTCTTGATGAGACATAGATCCAACTTGTTGTTATGGCTATGATCTCCTATTTTGACATGGATCGACGCTTGTATTTTAGTGGCCATGCTATATACATCTTTCTATTATGTATTGGGTATCATGTTCTACCATTCTAAACATCTCCTGATATCAATATTGTAATTCCTCATTGACCCCATTTCTGTTTCAGGTATCGTTTGTGATCTCATCCTATGGTATCTTTGTTGCTCGTCTTCCTTGATTGTAATGCATTTCGGCCATCATTCCCCTCTGACCTTATACATTAGGGGGAATCTATTATCAGTCAAATTAGCAATTCTCCGTCCGTGACCACATTTCCCTGTCTGTCGCAAAAAAATGACACTATGGATGGAAGAGCTTACTTGACCCTAGATGACTTGGATCTGAACCTTTGCAATCCTTTCCTCAATAAACATATTTTTTGCAAATATTTTGAAGCATAACCGTGACTTTGATATTATCTAACACGCGAGTTAACCGCAGGTGTTTATACAAACAACCTGCGGGTATCATCTAAAATGTTGCACCTGCTAGCTGCATGGAATAAGAGCCGCAAGTCACTCGTTGGTTTTACAAAGGCATACTCGCGAGTATCTCCAAAAATCTTGAAAAAATATATAAAAAACATGAATTATGGATTAGTTTATGTAGTTATTCAAACTACCTTAACTTACTAAGCCAACTTCCTTTCGAACCTTCCCTCATAGCCTTGCCATAAATACAAGGGGAGAGGCATGAGAAAGGGAAGCCAACTTTGGTAAAGAAATCTTGAAGGAATACTTACTCAAGAAAGAGGAGCAGGAGCCTAGGGTCAGATTACAACAGTGCCAGTTGCAGGACAAGTATGACTAGTTGTTATTTATGCAAATAAAATCAGAGATTTATTTTCAAATAGCACTTGTCTTTGTGTAAAATTGATGTTTGAATCTGTCATATGAGTCTATATATGAGTTTAAATTTAAATTTTTTATCTTTATATAGTCAAATTGCTTTGCGAAAGGTAGTCTGGATGTTTGCAGGTCCATCAGTTGGAGCAGCATAGCAATGGATCGAGAAGATTGGATTTCAAAAGATTGGATCAACCATCGATTATCCAGGTATGAACCTCATCTTGAATCCTATTTCTTTTATGAATGGAAAGAAGTATTTAATGTTACATGTGCTTGCTTTTCTGTTTCTGCAATAAAACTTGGTGTACATTGGTGACCTCCATTTCCCAGTCATAGGTTATTAAACCGCACAAAAAAAAAATTCATTTTTAACCCAATCACAAAAGCTACATATTTATCAAACAATAGGGCATCAAGCAAAGATCACGGGGGGTTCACTCGGTGAAGTTGTTACATAGCACGATCGTTCGAATGATATTAAAGAATATCCCTATTTTCACTAAATATTGGAAAATTCCTCCTAAAATTGTATTATTGAACCCCCCTCCCAATATGCATTTCCAATTAAGAAAACCCCTAGTTTCACCGGATATTGTAGGTATCCATTTTTATCAAACCATTTTTAATACCCCCTTTATATCATATTATAAAGTTGTAACAAACAAGAACCCTAACACATCTTAATGATCCCACTAGGATTGTAGGGGCGATTGATCAATTTGTAGCGTTTGATAGTGGAAGAGCCAATGAAATAGTATTGGGGAAGGAAAAATGTGTAAAAGGAAACCCAGTCAAGAGATCAACGTAACAAAGAATGTAAAAGACTGATATTACACTAGTTACTGCAATGCTTAGAAAATATGAGAATTGCAAATGTTTCACAACATAGCCTACAAATTTACCGATTTTATATCATGTAAATACAAGTATAGCCATAGAGAGCTCATGATTTCTATAAGATTAATAAATTAAACTCCATAAAAATGCAAAATTGAAACCCTTTCATGGATATTCCACTAGTTACTACAATGCTTAGAAAAGATGAGAATTGCAAATGTTTCACAACATAGCCTACCAATTTACCAATTTTATATCCTGTAAATACAAGTATAGCCATAGAGAGCTCATGATTTCTATAATATTAATAAATTAAACTCCATAAAAATGCAAAATTGAAACCCTTTCATGGATGACTCCCCTACCTTCCTATCAAAACAAACATCTAGGTTCCAGTGAGCCAAGAAAGATTGATCTCACTTTTCTTGGTTGTCGTGGAGAAAGGTTTGACTGAATCTCAATACCCACCTAAACCCCAACCTAAAAAATGAAGATTTATATCTTTTACTCGAATGCCTACAAAAAATACAATACAATTGTTTAGCTCTTGAATTCTCAATTAGCTACATATCTTAACTTAAAGATGAAAAAAATGCATAAATGAGTTATTAAATGAGGATTTCTCAAGGATAGTAATCCAAAGAGACTTCCATCGATATTATCATCGGTACGCTATTATCAAATTTATGCAAAACTTAGGATCATAAGCAATATCAAATAAAAATGGAGGGTCCATAAGTTTTAGGTGGGTATGAATTGAGCCCATGATTTGAAGGTATGAATCCATCCCACGATTTGGAGGTTATTCCTCATCCCACCCAAATAAAATAACCCCCAATATTTATATTACTGTGTCAAATTAAAACCCCCCCCCTGACCCCTTAATACAGAGCAATATATTTTTGAGGTTTTTAATAGTATTCAAACCCCCAATATGAATGAACGTGATATGATATTGTCTCACTAGTCAACCCCCCATGGCAAAGATGCATCAATTAGTCAATCAAATACAAATCCATGAACTAGTCTCTCCAATAGAGAGGTACTCATAGAAATCAATAACCATCAATCTATAAAGGGATGGAACTGGCTCTCCATCACAGGTGTGACCTTTCCCAAAGCGAATCAAAAACATAAATGATCAACCTCTCACATATCACCTATCACGCAAAATGCAGAGATTACATAAAGAGTTCTTTCAACCAAGCAGAAAAACACTATGTTATGAAATGGATCGGACTCCTGTTGGGAGTCCTCCCTTCCTAATTCTTTGCAAAACAATTATATATTTATAGGATACAAAGGATACATATATATATATATATATATATATATATATATATATAATCATATATAAGATTCACCCAAATGGATCAGGTTCCTGTTGGGAGTCGTCCCTTCCCAAAGGGTGCTCTTCGCAATGAATATATGCATATATAATAAAGAAAATACAGATATAAATGAATTCATATAGAATTTTCAGTCATATGGGATCAGACTCCTGTTGGGAGCCGTCCCTTCTAGGAGGGTTCTCTACTAGATGATCTCTCTCTATATATACAATCAAAATAATCTACTAACATTGGGATCGGTTCTACAAAATCCGACTTGCTACATAAAGCATATTCAAGGGTAAAGCAAGCAATGATCAAGCTCGTAGGAGTCGTCCTACTTAGTACTCATAATACATTTTAAAATTATAGAAAGCAACTAAAACAAGGTGCAAAGATCAAAACAATGTGCAGATATTGAGTTAAACAAACTCTGTCGAATAAGTAAAGTGCAGAGATCGACTCTGTCAAACAAAACAATGAAAAAATCGATGCAGATATCTTCTCCCATTATCTCCCCCCTGAAGGTATCTTGGATTTCATTTATTTATACTTTCGCTTTCCTTGGGGAGTCTGCCCCTTTCGAAGAGGATTTTCCACACCACTCGCATATCGAAACCTCTCCACCTGGATATTAAATTTCCAAGTGGTAGTTTCAAAAGGATGGTTCGGTTTCTTCTCTTGAGAGAGGCCGACAACATCCCTTATAGTTAGGCTTAATTTTCTAACTAAGAGTGTTGGCGCCTCCTTAACAAGCTTTCCCCATGTGATATTACTTGATCTTTAGTTATTTTAATTTTAATTCAATTTCAAAAGATCATATAATAATCCCTTTAATTGAACATATAGTAGTATTTAAAAGGATATCATGTGTAATCTCCGTGGAGGTCACAGGTTCAAAACCATCGAGGGCTAGGGTTTCTCATTGGCTCGTCGTGACAAGGCTCGAAGGGTAGGAGACCCCTAGGATAGAGGCTCATCCCGGTGGGTTTTGGGATGTCTCGACCCCTGCCGAGTCACAAGTTACTGGGATATCTAGCTTGTGGGCTGTTGGATATACCCTTGGGAGGTTGTTGTTCCCATGGTTAAAAAAAATGATATCATCATTTTCATATTGAAGTCATGAGTATATATTAAAAAGGTTGACACTTAAATAAGCCCTTATATGTAACCAATTGGTTAACCATCTAGAGTAGGTTTCAATAATATCCTTTATAACAATGATATCCCATCTATCTTGTAAACGAAGAACTTTAGAAAGAAGATATTAGCTCTTTTTTTCCTATTTTTCTTTCTTTTTAATGGTATTTTCCGAAGATAAGATCATTATTTATAATAGGATTATCCATTAATATTAACTAAAGGTTATTTAATAATAATAATTCGTTTTATGCAATACACAAGTAAAAGGATCTTGTTATTATCTTGAGGTGGATAATAAAATCTTCACAATCCTACCCAGGACTGACCATCTAGCTGCGGATTAACATAACTTAAGACAATGCTTAAGTCTTTAGAAAGAGAATCAAGTAATCTATTAATTTTCTTCAAGTGACTACTAGCTCCAAGATGACATTCATCACCAATATCCTAGATTCTCATGGATTCCTAGATGATCAACCTTTCTCCCCTAGTGGATTCTTGCCTCTTCATTTAGTTGCGTCATAACCTTCAGTCTCCTAGGTCTATAATCTACAATTATAACTTAGGAAATAAATAACAACACTTACAAGGTTTATTGGTGGGGCCTTGGCCTTGAGATCCTCACCATAAACAAGTACATAGTTACATTTTTCAATTACAGTAGAGTAGGGGCAAAAGAGATATGTTACACTCTGATCATGCATTTCTTGTGCTTGCATCTCTAAGTTTATGGTCATGTATTGATGATTTAATGTCAAGGATTTATGCAGATAAATAATTCGACACCAATCTCAACATTTGATATCAAAACCTCATTAATCTTCCCTTTGGACATTATGACAACTCCTAATGGGCTCAAACTAGAGTATCTTCACTACATCCCATAAAATGAGATTAATATCTAGTTGAGGTTCCAATTGTGAAGTATTTTGGGGTGTATTTATGGAACCACATTATGGTTGTTGTTACTAGATGTTTTTTTTTTCACATGAACGGTTAAATTTTTTATATGAACGATTAAATTTTTTATTAGAAGGATATGAGGTTGGGATTGTGCCTAAACAACCCATCAAACAATATCAATAAACTCAATTTTCAGAGACGTCCCAATTCCTACCAATGCCAAGATACAACCATCTTACGGAATGGGAGACCTAATAGGATTACCATCATTCTGAATCAAATATGCAAGTGCTAAAAGGCATCCTACTACATTGGCTCTATAATCATCTTCCGGATTTAGACTGCGGAGAATGTGGTAGTAAGAGACAAAGTTAAATTGTTGTAGCAATTGCCGAACTCGTTGCATAGTCTTGTTTAACACCGCATTATTGAAATGTCCATCAGTGTTTAAGAGTTTAATAAGAATTTCCAAATCTCCAAATATTTGAATATCTTGCTCTTCACTTCCATGGGCTATTTGACATGCTTTGAGAAGGCCTAATAGTTCAGCCTGATTGTTAGTACCCTAACCTATCCCCCAACTGAAACTGCCTTTTAAAAGACCGTTAGTAGCATAGAATACCCCTCCTGCACCAGCTCTCCCTGGATTTCCTTTGGATGCTTCGTCGAAAAAGATAGTGTCTTTCCTTTGATTCTTCCACCATTGACAGAATTTAGAGGCGTTGTGCCATAGCCTCCACTCAGGATTTCTAATAGGCCGAACATAAATCTTGTTCCTAGGACACTTCTTTGGTTCTCCGATCCAACTGATCTCTGTAGGAAGAAGCTTATGATTTTGCTTAAAGGGATAATTCTCTACTGTTTCCAATAGCAAAGCCTTATCTTTTGCCACAACAATTGCTGGGGTACTCACTTTGTTTTGGACGATGGTTTCATTTTTGGCTAACCAGACTTCCCAACAGAGGTATTTTGGGACTTCTTGCCATATCTTGGACCATAAATATTTACTTTTAATCTTCCGGGGATAACGTTCTGTCCATGTGGAAAATAAGAAAACAATAGTGCAATGAGCTAGAGTATGAACCAAGTGTCCATGCAATGCAAGCTGCCACACTTCTTGCATAAATGAACAGTCGATAAATACATGGTTGATTGTTTCCTCAGTTGTATGGCAAAGTGCACATATGTGGGGTCTTCCTATTCCAAGTTTTACCAAGTTCTCACCTATCAGGATTCTGTTGTGCAAAAGAACCCAGTTGAAAAAATTGATTTTGGGGATACCAAATGAAGTCCATACATGCTGCCAAATAGTGTTTGATTGTGGATGAGGATGTTGTGTTTGGAGAGCTTTATAACCAAGTCCGGTTGTGTATTTTCCTGTCCTGCCCCATCCCCATTTATCCCTACAACTAATATGAATTAGGGCTAAGCCGTTGAGAGCTATCAGAAGTGAATTTAGTTTCTCTAACATCCCATCCGATGGCCTGGGGATGTTCCATTCTTGCCAATTTCCAAATTGATCACAAATTGAAATATCTGATAGCTTAATGGTGCCACACTGATTGAGCCATGCACGTAGATTGTGGAATTCCAAGTTCTGGCTGAGAGGAGGGCAACCCATAATTTTATCATTCCAAAGAGAAGTCCGATTCCAATTTCCTGGTATTCGATAGAGATCATTTTTAAAAAATTCCCATCCATGGCTACATAATCTCCACATCGTTGTGTCTTTTATGGCTACAGCTTTATCCATGCTGGATTCAGACACCTTGTGCAGGTATTTTTTAATTAGCACTTGGCTGACTGGGTGATTGGGAGTGGAAAAAATCTTCCACAGTATCTTTCCTCCAAGAGCCAGATTCGCTAGTCCTAGATCTCTGACATGCAGACCTCCTTCAGCAAAAGGTTTTTTTACTACGTCCCAGCCAACTAAATGGAATTTTTATGATTCCCATTACCACCTTGCCACAAGAAGGATCTTATGAGCTTTGCAACCTGCAAAGCAATCAATTTTGGAGCCAGAAGGAAAGCAGATTGATAGAGAGGCAAAGAAGAGATAACAAATTTTATGAGAATTAATTTCCCAGCGTTAGTAAGCAACTGTCCTCCCCAGGCAATAATTTTGGATTTTATTTTTCTTATTACATCAAGCCAATGATTGGCCTTGGTAGTTCCCAGGGTTAGTGACAGGCCCAGATATTTAAGAGAATCCCAATCTATATGGCCTGTGAAGCCTAAGTAATGAGCTATATGTTGAATGGTAGCATGATTTGCATTCCAACAATACACTGTACATTTTTGCTTATTGAGAAGAGCTCCAGACACGCTGTAGAAAATTTGAATTACATCATTGAAGACCCTCGCAATTTTGACAGAAGCTCCTCCCAGGAGAAGTGAGTCATCTACAAATAAGGAGTGATTAATGGGATCTAGATCTTTCGTAACTCTGATACCTGGAATGGTTCCTGCAACCTTTTATGCATTCAACTTTCTACTGAGGGAATCTACCATTAGAATGTATAAGAATGGGGATATAGGGAAACCCTGCCTTATTCCCCGAGTACATTGGAAGTAATTGGCAAGTCTTCCATTCACTAATGGCACTATCCAAGGCCTACCTATACAAGCTTTGATCAACCGTACAAAATCAGTACTAAAACCAAATGCTAGAAGAACTTCAAACAAGAAGGAATGCCTTACCCGGTCAAAGGCATTAGCCATATCGAGCTTGAGAATCATCCCTTGTTCTTTCCGTTGGTTGCTGGAGTGGATGGTTTCCTACACTATGCTCACATTATCCAAAATGTTCCGTCCTTTCACGAATCCACCCTGACTAGAGGAGATGAGGTTACCCGGTAATGGCTTGATTCTATTTGCAATGAGCTTAGAGAGAATTTTATAGGATGCATTGCACAACGAGATAGGCCTAAACCTGTCGAAGGTTCCAGTATTTGATTCTTTAGGGATTAAAGCCAAGAATGTAGAGTTGATGCTGCCTCCAACCTTGGCTTTTTGGTGGAATCCCCTAATCATATGGAGTAGATCCACCTTGATTAAATTCCAGCAAATTTGGTAAAAATGTATGGAAAAGCCATCAGGACCTGGGGCTTTGTCCGGCTCCATTGCCGAGATAAAATTGCTAACTTCAACTTTTGTGAAGGGCTTCAAGAGGCCAGCATTATCATTCTGCCCTACCAACTTTGGGATATTATTGAGGAATTCAGGAAATTTGTCCTCCGTGTCATTTCCTTTTTCAGTAAAGAGTTCCTAAAAATGAGAAGTTGCTACCTCTTTAACTGAGCTATTTCTTTGTGGACCGTCCCATCCGAAGCAGTGATTTCATCTAAGTGATTACGAGAGAGTCTTGCTTTGTATTGTTTATGAAAGAAAGGTGTGTTTTTATCTCCTGACTTCATCCAAAGGATTCTTGATTTTAGTCTCCATTGTTCTTCCTCTTGCCTGAAAGATTGAAGAGAAAGACTCTGGGCCACTTGTTCCTTATGCAGGGTAGAATGAGTTACTTCTTTGGACTCCATTTTAAGTTGCAATTCTACAAGCTGATTTAAGGTCTGTTTTCTACAGCTTGTGGGAGTGACAGTGGGCTTTTTTATCCAATATTTTAAAGCCATTTTGGTAGCTTTAATTTTCTGCTCCCAAACAAAGCTAGGTGAACCTTGAACAGGAGCTTTCCAAGCATTGTGGATAGTTTCCTCGAACCCATCTCTGTCAGCCCATAAGGGATTAAACCGGAAGGGGATAGGTCCCAGGTTTTTTTCCTCCTCAAACTGCAACAAGATAGGCTTATGATGTGATGCCAATTTTGGTAAAATTTTTGAGGAAATAATCCTTTTTCCAGCAAAAAGGAGCTTTGAATTATGAATCTATCCAGTCGGGCAGATATATGATGATCCCCAACTCGATTATTGGTCCAAGTGTATAGACCTTTTTTCTGTTTAATATCTAATAAATCCCAGTGTTGAAGGATGTCTTCGACCAACAGAAGGTTCTGATCTCTACTATTGTTGCCACCACGTTTTTCCTTTGATTCAAAAACAAGATTGAGGTCACCAGCAAGGATTATGTTCCATGGGGATCTTGACTCTAGGAAGGCAGACAGAGTGTGCCAACATTCTCTCTTTTCAGCATAATGAATAGGGACATATAGATTGACAAGTGCAAAGGACAATTTATTCACCTTGTGTCTGAGGTCGGTGTATATCCAATGCTAAGTCTCATGGGAACTTTCGAGATGGAAAATACCTTCCGTCCACAAGGTAGCTAGCCCTTGGGAGGAGCCCCTAGCATTGACTGCTCTCCCAACATTCTTTTTCCAGTTCATCTTACTGAGGAGGAGAAGAGCTTCCCCTTCTATTTTTGTCTCTTGGAGCATGAGGATTTCAGGAGACTCGGATTTCACCAAATTTTTTACTGCTTCTACTTTTAATGGGTTACCCAGTCCTCGACAGTTCCAAGAGATGAAACGCATTACTTACTAGTTGATGAGGGTGCAACTCTTCCCTTGGGAGGTCTGTTTCTGGTATTTCTGCCAATTGACATCTCAATTGTTGATTGGTTGCCTTTCATTTTTTGCCTCTCCGTTTCTTCTACCCTTGTCTCCTAGTGAGATTTTCTCCCTACTCTTTTCGATGGTCTCTCAAAGGTCTCATCTTCCGAAGAGCCTGAAGTCTCCGGAGACTTCTTTCTTATCATTTCAGCATATGAGAGAGGGCTCGTAACTCCAATAGGAGATCCATCCTGTTGAGCTACGGTTTCTTCATGGGATTTGTCTTCAGCAATTGAGGTGGGTTGTTCAACCTCTTCTGCTATTGATACTACTGATTCCTCTGGAATTCTGAGGCTTTCGAATGGATTTTTGGATGCCTCAATCCTTGGTGGTCCCAAATTCCCTTCACCTTGTGACTGTCTATAGGATTGGCCTTCATTTTCCATAGACTTTCCTTTGCCTTTGGTCTGCTGACTTGTTTTGCTGTTATTGGTTTCTAAGCTGGGGTCCATTGATTTCCTTTTACATTCTCTATCTCCTCCTCTCCCTTCTTTTTGCAGTTCCTGGCAAAATGTGCATACCCATGGAAAAATCGACATTTGAATGGTAACTATTCGTAATCTAACTCTTGAATGTACGTCCAGTCCGCCATTGTGAGTTTTATTGCTTCAGGCAACCCTATTTCCAAATCCACCTCCACACAGATTCTGGCACAAGTGTACTGATCCTTCCTCTCTGCCCTATCAATGTAATTTCCCAGCTTATTCCCTATAGCTTCCTACGATTTTGGATTCCAATAGTGCAGGGGTAGATGAGGCAAGCGGACTCAGACTGGGATAGCCGAGGGCACGTCTTGCGTTAGATCAAAATCTGGTGTCCATTGATTCAAGTATAGACCCTGGGGACCCATAAAATAAGGTCCATTCCTGAATATTAAGTTTCTTCTTCTACATTGGAAAAAACAAAGATGAAGAAACCCTTACCCACTAGGTGACTACTGATGCCGTCTTGGGTCAATGTTCTCCAGTTTCTTTGCACCCAGTTATCCACTGCTTTAGGGGATGGCCAGAGGCCAATGAACTGCCCTATGAGCCCTCTTTCTGCCAGATTCAGAGTTGATCTGCACGGTTCTTCTTTTGGTAGGTCGACAGTAGGTATGCTAGCCATTCTTTTAACGAATTTCTACTGTTGCTCACTCGGATTTCGTTTTCCACAGGCTGCCACTAGCTTCTGGAAAGCAGCAATTTCAGGCAAGGGAGGGAGGGCCTCGGGGCCCCCTCCATCCACCATCTATGCTTGGATCAAACTCCCTAGGCTGGCCTTCAATCGTGGATTGCCTGACTGCGTGGGAACAACCTGTCTCTCCCTTTCAGAGCCCACTGATCCTCTTTTGGAGGTTTCTTGAAGTTCTTTGGAGCTCGCTCAATGCACCATCGCTCTCCTTTCCCTACTCAAAAAAATCTTTACAGAGATCCATGCGTTTTCCTGAATAACTCAAGGTCGAGATCTCTTTGTGTGAAACTCAGATTCTTCCTGCTTGGGGTTTAACGGATTCTTGGAGCTATTCAAACTTTCTTTGTTACTAGATGTTTTGACTACAAAGACTTCCTAACATTATTCATGTAAACCTCTTGAAGTTCAAGAGTGAAAAACATTGTATAGTATTTTACTAATGTTTGTACTTCTTCTTTGTTAGATTAGACCACATGATTTTCATTTAAACATAAATTATATCTTATAAACCTAACGTATATATTTGAAATATCCGAAGCCAATACCATGATGTTAGGAGATTTATGTGGTAGTTTTTTAGGATAAAGTTTTTTTTTTTTTTTTTTGTATTGATCCCTAAGTGAAAAAAAATACTTACTTTTGTTCAAACCACTATGTTATATTCAACTGGGTTTAGAATTATTTTTCAAAATTAAACAACGTGCATATCTTTCAACCTTTAATGATTCGAGATAAGTTTAAGATATATGTAAATAAAATCTTAAAATATTATAAATATATTTATTTTATTTTGATAAAATGAATTTATTTTTATTGATAAATGAAAAACATTATTTATTTTAACATCTCAATACAAAAGAGTTAACCATTGATCCATAGATGAGGATGGATGCTTTTTGTTCATCTTCCATATATGAGCTTGTACGTCAGTGTGACGTCCGAGTTGGAGCATTGACCACGTAAATCAATTGATAACATATATAGATCATGGCAAATACCTCGTGGGTGCGTTGTACCAAGTCAATCAATCACATTCTCACATTAAGTAGGATAGAGAATTGTCACGAATGCAAGTGGAATCTGTTATATCGCATTTTCATATATTTATGGGCTATCTTTGTTGAACATAAGGTTTAATGTTTGTGGGTGTGGGCTATAGTTTTTATTGACCTTATTTAAAGGTTTTGAATTTATAAAGAAAATTAAAAATAAATGTTATTAAAGTTATTAAAATTAAATGTTTTGTGACTTGAGTAGTGTTTAATTTTATGTACACATTAAATTTAGAGATTACTTTAAATTATATGATCTTAATGTTCATATTAACTATTTGGTGTATGATAAAAAAATGGAATGAAGTAACTTATTTAGAGTTATAAAATTGAAATATAAATATCTTAATCTTGATCTAAAAGATTATATATATATATATATATAGATATAAAAATGGAATGAAGTAACTTACTTAAAGTTACAAAATTGAAATATAAATATCTTAATCTTGATCTAAAAGATTATATATATATATAGATATGGTATATGATTTTTAAAATAATTAGACTTTTATTTATTTTGTAATGTTTCCACAACGTTTTGGGTTTATGTTGATGTTGATCATAATGTTTTTTGTGGTAGAATTTACTTGAGTGTTTAATGCCATTTCATGTTGCACTTATCTATCATATCCCTTTAATTATTGGGGCTAAAATATGTGACTTGCTCCCTAAGCCTAGATAACTATAGTTGTAGCTGCCTAATCTGCATATCCCCTTGACTGTTGGAGCCCCCAAGCATGGGTCGAATAATGAAGAACAAAGGATGTTTATTAAGGCTTGGAGGGAAATAAACGGCACCAAACTTTGCTGAATCAGGACTCTCGTGATTTGATTATTATAATATTAGTTTTAATGTACTTAGAGAATTGAGATGTAATAACCACTCTTGAAAAGATTAGATCCATATTAACTATGGTTTATTAAATACACCTTATTATTCTCTAGAACACATAGTTGTAGATGCACTTAATTAATCTCATAGTGTCCAAATTCATTGATTACAAACAACAAAGAGAAAAAATAAAATGAAATTTAAATATTATTATTTAGAAATTTAAAGAAATAATGAAATTCTATTATTATTATTACAACAAACAAAGAAAAGTATAAGTGGAATTTAAATATTATTATTTTTAAACCATCATCATCATCATTATTAAGTTTTGTAAAATATTATATTTGATTAATATAGAGGAATAGGTTATAATTTCTTTAATAATAAGGTGTAAAATTCTTTAATATTAAGATCTAAAAGATAATATGGATTTATTTCATAGTGGTATTTATGTTTGTCCAATTTACTATATATCTTTTCATAATTTTAATTGTGAATTTTTATTAGATATTTTGTATAATAATATTTTTCTTTTTGGACCTTACATGCATTAAGAGGTGACATATGACACATCAAATACACCTCTCTAGAAAGTGGCTTTGGAAGAAGATATAGAGATAGATGTTACAATCTCCTTAATATTAGGGACCTCCCTAGAAAGTGGCCTTGGACGAAGATATAGGGACAAATGTTACAATCTCCTTAATATTAGGGTGTAAAAGTATTTAATATCAAACTATACAAGTTCATATAGATCTATTTAGTAGTTGGATTATTTATATTTTTTGGATTTAATACATATATTTTCTTAATTTTAATTGTAAATCTAAATTATATTTTTTTATAACAATTTTTTGAAAAATGCTTCTAGATATAATAGCCTTCTCTTAACATCTCCATGCCTAGTAGATAATGATGCTACTACATAAAAATTTGGATAAGGGTATATAATTATTTAACAATATAGGCACTATAGCAGAGCCTAGTATAAACCAAATTTTCATTTGGTAAGAAATTAGATGACCATCTTCCACCATAATAGAGTATAAGGAGTCATCCAACTATATCTAGAATGTTTTTTCAAGCCTATCAAATGCATAAAAACTTGGATAAGGGTATACAATTATTTAACAATATAGGCACTATAGAGCCTAGTATAAACCAAATTTTCATTTGGTAAGAAATTAGGTGACCATCTTCCACCACAATAGCATATAAGGAGTCGTCCAACTATATCTAGAATGTTTTTTCAAGCCTATCAAATGAAGGATGCTAAATCATAATAGAATATTTGATTTAGATGCCTAAAGGTGCATTGAGATCTACTACAATCCAAGAAAATTGTGGTTAGTTGGAAGATTGTGTATAGGGCACATTTTATTTCAAAAATGGTGTATAAACTTGTTGCAGAAATCATGTCCTCTTAAGAAAATTTTGAGTGTTCTGGTAGAGTCAGGCCTCTATAAAAGGGTTGAGAAAATTTTGAGTTCTATGGTAGAGTGAGGCCTCTATAAAAGGGTTAAGAAAATTTTGAGTTCTATGGTAGAGTGAGGCCTCTATAAAAGGGTGTTAACATTGGATGGTTCAACTTGAATTCCAATGTGGGTCATAAGAAATCCTATATAATGAACAATACTTTGCACAAATGAATAATGGTGCCTTTTAAATTATAGCTTATGAGTACATAATACATCCAAAATGGCATGGGCATGGTGGAGGAATTCACCCTTGTTGTTAAATACAAGATGTCATCAATGTAGATCATAGCAAAACGTCACAAATGTGGCATGAATATACCATTATTGAGCCTCATAAACATTGTTGGAGGAAATTAGTGAGACCAAATGATATAACCAAACATTCGAAAAGACCAAATTTAGTTTTAGAATGAATTTTCCAAGTATTCTAGACTTCATATGAACTTGATAAGAACCTTTTTGGAGGTCAAACATAGTAACATAATGAATCCTTACCAATTGATCCAATAGATACTCAATCCCTGGACTTTAAATGGGCCCTTCAAATCCCCATTTCACCGCTAGGGAGGATCATCACACTTCCCCCACTCACAAAAGAATTTCCCTAAAAGTTTGATGTGAACATGTACAACCATAAATGAGGGTCCGATGTACAAGTGTTAGCCACCATGCCCAAATAGTCCAATAAGCCCCTCCCTAAGACTAGGTGACATGTACGAGCGTTGACTACCATGTTGAAGAAGTAACCAATGTCCGATGTGCAAGGACTAACTACAATGCTAATAATCCAAGGTAATCATCCATAAACATAGCTTCCATGTCTAGGTGATCAAGTTGACATGCAAGCAATGGCACCTATGCTCCATGAATCTCTAAGTGTTATGCTTCAAATACCAATGATGGTCGTGTGGATCGAAATAAATATAACTATCCAAAAAAAAAAAAATCCTCCATGTAGTAGTAAAAGGATGACTCTAAAAGGATCTCTACTATATTAGAATAAGCATACTGAAAATTAGTGGGTACCAACTATTGTTGTTCTTTCTCCACGAGGTTCTCTTCATATGATAGAGAAGAGTCATAAAAGAATAAGATGAAGTAGTTATTTTCCCAAAAATTACAATTATCCATATCACACTCCTCATAAGAATATTCTAAATCATATCATGTAGATATCTCTTGGTTATACTCTTCAATGATAAAATAATATGTGGTATCAAGAATACGTATCTCCTCAAATTTATGACTTGTCTACTTCACAGGTTTCAAATTTGCACACATATCCTATAAATCTTTTGTCACCCACGTTTGTTCCTCCCATGGGATGTTCCACCACTTTTGCATTCTTCATTTTCATGAGAGTTTGAGAGAGGAATTTTGCAATGGGCTATAACATACTTGATATCAATTGGAAATATATCATATGATATGTCAAATCACTACCCTAATTTTTTGGGGTCAAATAACGTTGGTCTCGTTGCAATCTAATCACCCTATTGAATGTTTCCCATGGGGGTAGAGCAATAGATAATGAGTAATTAAGATGAGAATTTATAAATGGGAGGTCACAAGTTTAAATCCCCATGGCTACTAGCTTACAAAAAAAATCAACCTATTGAATGTTATGTCTTCTACAAGATCCACAATAACCATGAAAAATCCGTAAAAAGGAAGGTTCCAAATGTCAATATATCTTTTATCTAGACTTTCATTTGAGCGATTTTTTTTTAAGTCATATATTTTGCAAGAAGAATAAAATCTACAATCTGTTTCTAGAAATTCTCCAAAAAATACTCATAAACTAATATGAGTGTCTGGACCCTCTTTTTCCCTTTGAAAACCTATAAAATAGAAGGAAACATCATCTCTCTTTTGGGATCTAGAAAGTTCTTTGATACGACTTGTTATGTACCTTAAATATGGATATGAAATCACAAACAAGATAACAAAAAATCTCAATTATTTATTGATAAGAAAAACCTTTGGTCACGGAAACAAGTTACAATTGACCCTTTTACCCATTCTGCGAAAAATACTCAGAAAGTAATATGAGTGTCATGACCCTCTTTTCTCCTTTGAAAAACTACAAAATAGAAGGAAAAAATATCTCTCTTTTGGGCACTAGAAATTTCTTTGATACCATTTGTTATGTACCTTAAATATGGATATGACAACACACACAAGATAACAACAAAGTTCTCTCAATGCTTTATTGATAAGAAAAACCTTAGGGCAGGAAAACAAGTTCCAATTGACCCATGTTCACTTTCCTTTTAACGTTGGGTGACCTCTAAGTGAGCTAAGCTCCAAACAAAATATTCTTCTAACGTAGGAGTCCATCCTTACTTATAGATCACATTAGCATCCTAATTATAACAACCTCTTAACTACCTAGTGGACCTTATTTTATGAGGCCACATTAGATTATTCAATCATACCTACCATAATATCTAATTTAATAATAAAAAACATAGTAAACCTAATCACCTTAGATTAAATATGTATATTCACAAGCTTCCATTAGATTAAATATGTATATTCACAAGCTTCCAGTTTAGATTAGATTATTATACTTGTATTGTTATGATACTTTGATTAACATAAAACATTCAAAAATATATTTTATAAAAATGTTAAATAAAATATATATTTTTAATTTGTAAAGATCCATTTTAAACATGACTTTATTAAATTTTATTTTCCTTGTGTAAACAATTTACTAAAAAAATATTATACTTTATAATTTTTCTTGTTTTCTCTATGGTTGATAGATGAAGTTTAAAATAAAAATGAAAATCACATTAATATCTCATATTTTTTAGTTTAAAATATTTTACTATTTCAAAAACTACAATTACATTTGAATTTATCTAAAACATTGCTATACCTTTTAATAAATATTTAGCTTTCACCCAATTATAAAAGCCAAAAAAACCCGAGTATAAACCTCAAGGACCAAACAAGTCGAACCAGCCGGGGTCCCCTAAGAATATCCTATGTCCAAAACTCAAAATATAGTTTACCTTCTTCCAAAACCAAGGCCCTCTTCCTAAAAATTAACATAGCTTTATGAAACCAACATTGCCCAACCTTTCAAAGAAACATTTCGTTCTCAATATCTTCTCAAACATTCGTAGCTTTAAAGTATTTCGTAGCTTTAAAGTATTTCGTACGAACCCCAGAAAAAGCTTGTACCACTGCGATGGTGGCCGTATTCTCGCTGGAAGCCCTGCTCAAGATTAAGGCTGGCCCCGGCACGTGGGTTTGATATCCAAGTGGTTCAGTGACGGCACTCACTGGGCAGTTTGGAGAGGTTCCCACGGTTAAGAAAAAAAAAAGAAAAAAGAAAAAAAGAGTATTTCGTTTTCAACTTCTCAGACATTTGTAGCGCAAGCATACTCTGTGTGGTTCTCTTTCATTTGAAAATTTACTATACTTTATTGACAATAGCGTTCATTTTCTATACAATATACTATACTCTGTGTGGTTCTCATTTTCAATAGTGTTCATTTTCTATACAATATACTATACTCTGTGTGGTTCTCATTTTCAATAGCGTTCATTTTATGATTAAGACATGACAAAAAAATATTTTTAAACCTTCCTTTGACGCGTTCTTATAACAATCAATTCTGATCTAAAAATGAAATCTAATATATTTAGTAGCCTACAGTGTACAGTGTACAGTGTACGTTGTGACTAACGGCTACCTAATTCAGTGATTCCTAAACCCAACTACTTCCGAGCGATTTGTCTTCTTTTTATCCAGAGCTTCCATCTATTTAACTGAATGACTTCCATCTTTTGTCGAGAAGAGTAGGGCTTTTTGAGAAGAATCTGAAGCTGAGGTGCAAGGTGCGAGTTTAGGATTTATCAATGGAGAATGCTGACATATATTGCTCCCCAGTTCAGTTGCGTGTGAAGGTAATAAGGTCTGTCATGGTGCCACCTTCCCGACCTTCTCCCAATACCATCCTCTATCTTTCCAATCTGGATGACCATCTCCTTGTAAGTACCAGATTCGATACATTGCTTGTCTACAATAATGCCTCTCATCAGATTCATGCCGCCACAGATCCGGTGAAGGTTATTCGGGATGCACTGTCACAAGTATTGTCTTCCTATTACCCACTTGCAGGCCGGGTAAGGAGAACCCACGACGGCTGTAAACTTAACGTAGACTGCACTGGAGAGGGCGCTCTCTTTGTTGAAGCTATCACTCATACCACTTTTTCAACAACTCTGGGAGAATTCGAGGAGCTGAAATCCACGTTCGAGCAACTGCTCTTTCAGTTTCCGCTCACTGCAAAAGTCGAGGAAGTGCCCCCTCTCATTTTTCAGGTAAGATCTTATTTTGCAGCCCGGCCCTTTGCAATTGTTGCAGCTAACATCTTAAATATGTATTGGCTAATCACAACCCGTGTTTTATTTTGAAAATAATAGGTCACGCGCTTCCATTGCGGGAGCTTTGTAGTGGGTGTGAGTTTCAACCATAGTCTGTGTGACGGACGAGGGGCGACCCAGTTTCTCAAGGGACTTGCAGAGATTGCGAGAGGAGAGGCGAAGCTTTCGATTGAACCAGTATGGCAGAGAGAAGATCTCAAACCCTACAAGCCCTATCAGGTCCGTTTTCAACATGAGGAGCTCCTCGAAAGTGGATACTTCGTTAATCCTATTTATCCCCCCATGCCGCTGTGCATTCTAAAAGCCGAGGACCTGGTACTCGATTCAGTTTTCCTCAACTGGGATGCTATACAAAGGCTAAAACGTACCATCGCAGAAGAAGTGAAGGAGCTTTGTACCACGTTCGAAGTCTTAGCAGCTTTGGCCTGGCGAGTGAGAACAAGGGCTCTGGGAATTCCTCTTGATCAAGCTGTGAGGCTTCTCTTCGCTGTGGACGTGAGGAAGGCGTTAGATCCCCCGCTTCCAGAGGGATACTACGGCAATGGTATGTATTTGGCATGTGCCCGCAGCACTACAGCAGAAGAGGTTGTGAATGGATCCCTTTCGCAGGCTGTAATGATGATAAAGAAGGCCAAAATGTCTGTAAATGACGTGTACTTGAGATCGGGCATAGCCTTTCTTGAGATGAAACGCTCTTCTCCAGAGAAATCAGATGTGCGTTTGTGTGTTGAAGACGCGTATCTTACTGACTGGAGGTCGCTCGGATTTAACAAAGTGGACTTTGGGTGGGGTGAGCCCGTGATTGCTTGCCCGGGTAACTGGATAAAATATTTTACATGTCCAATTGCATTTATGGTTCCCGGCAACATTAAGAACGGAGCAATGATGGTCTTCTGCGTGCCACGCGCAGCATTGACATCCCTTCAAACGGAAATGCATAATCTGGTCATGTGAAATAGTAGATATAAAAGTACCCTGGGAAATGGACATGTTTTTGGTTGAACATTATTCAGCTTTTTGTAAGTCATTTAATGCAGTTGCAGCAAGTTTGTTGATCATGAAAAATATAAGTGCATTAGCATTGTGTTCCAAGTATGTAAGGATACTTTTATTAGTGAAACATAGAAACCAAGTTGCAGTGCAGTATTTAATGTTGTTGTTCCTATAAAGTTTATAGATAGTAGCAGTGCAGTATTTAATATTGTTGTTCTTAAAAATATCTATAAATATCTGAATCTTTATATTTGATTTAACTATTTACACCCAACAACACTAAATACTGGACTGAGTGATTAATATTAACATTTGATTTAACTATTTACATCCAGCAACATTAAATACTGAACTGAGTGATTAATATTAAAGATTCAATATTTATTTATTGTTTAAAGATAAAACTGATAAAATAGTTTCAAATAAAAATCTTCTCTGGTTCAAAATTTACAATTGAGATTTTGACATGAGTACTTTATTTTTAAAATGGATATAACTGTATAATATTTTGTGATGGTTTAAGCAATATATATGTTTATTTAAATTAAACCATAAATAATTATAAAATTAAATTTTATTAATTTAAAATTAAATTAAAACCATATTAAAAATTATAAAAAAATAAATTTATATTAATTAACAGACATATTAATTAATATGTTTCATTAAAAAAAATAACATATATATTTTTTCTTAAACCAATACATCTTTATTAGATCATTTAAATCTATTTTTAATTTAAAACTAAAAATAACATATACATTTTTGCTTACTTTATTTCTGTAAAAGTTTATAATTTATAATATGAGATTGTAAAATTTATGTTATAAAAAGTTTATTTTAGATTTGATATAAAAATTTTATAAAAAATAATTTTAAATTTTAATATAATTATAATTATCATTATCAAATATGTAAATAAAAAAATTATAATATTTAAATTACATTTAAATTAATAAATTTAAAATATTTAAAAATATTCAATTAAATTTTGAAACATTTTATATCCAACTATTATAATTCAAAATTTATAATATATCATTACTAAATTAAACAAATTCAAATTCCTAATATTTAAAATATTTTATTAAATCATAAAACATTTTATATCCCAATTATTATAATTCAAAATTTATAATATATCATTACTAAATTTAAATAAATTTATACCAATATTAAATATATAAAATACAAAATTCAATTAATTTATACAATACATAATATTCAAATTTATTTAGTTAAATATATTTAATTTTTAAAAATATTTAAATTAATAAACAAAAAATATTTAAAAATATTTTATTAAATTACATAACATTTTATATCCAATTATTATAATTAAAAGATTATAATATATTATTACTCAATTAAAACAAATTCATTAAAATATGAAATATATAATATACATAATTCAATCAATTTATACAATATTTTTTTTTTTAAATTTATGATGATGAAGAAAATGATTAACGTCCACAATATATCATTATTAAATTAAACACATTGAAATATATAACATATAAAATTCATTTAATTTAATTTTGACAATCATTTTTTAAATTTATAATATATCATTACTAAATTAAATAAATTTATACAAATATGAAATATATAACGTACACAATTCAATTAATTTATATAATTTTTTTTTTTAAATTTATGATCATATTTCATGTATCTATATATATCTTTAAAAAAATCAAATAATTATTCTTTTATTTGATTTAAACCAAAATTTGATTTAAGTGGATGTTAAAGACCATCATCCTTATAGACCAAAAGATCTCAATAGACCACCACCACCACCAAATTAAATTGTATTTAAATCAATCAAAAACATATTTTAAAATATAATATAAAAAAAACCAATTTAAATTATATATGGCTTTAAAGTTATGTAATTCAATTTAAATTTGTAAATCAATTGAATAACATAACTTTACATAAGGATCCTAATACATAAGATTGCAAATTAAGCAAGGCTTGTATGTCCATCTCTACACATGCAACATCTCCCAAAATTCCTGTGTCGTGAGGAACTTCAGCATGACTCGTTGATGGATTGTTGGTTGGAGATTATGTTGATGTTGGAATTTGAGTTGGGTCTGTTGGACGCGACTGCTTTACCTGTGGTTCTGAACAAGAGGTTGTCATGTCAACAACTATGTTAGGATCAATGGCAGGATCCACGATAATGATAGGACCATGTCTCAATCTTTCCATTCCCAACCTAGCCTTTTCTCTTAATGCATTGACCTTTTCAATGGGAAGATTCATTCTATATTTTTTTGTTCCGTTGCGTGAGTTTCCCATATCCAAAAGTCTCTATAACAAAACTATCAGGCCTACCCCTACAAAAGAAACAACAAATAAGATATTAGTTTCAATATACAATGAACTTGACACATTCCAACATAACTTACCACTTTACAAATTAACACATACAACTACAGATTATGTTAGTTTATTTGTGTTCCAATAAACATCATTATCCCTTACAATTCCAATCAATATAGATGATGGTTGGTCAAGTGTAGAGTGGAGAAACTAGTGTCTTACCTAGCCACGAATTCATAAAAATTATGGTAGTAACACCCTACAACAGAGATGGCTAGAGATGCCTTGGGAATAGTTTGATAGTTTTTCTACATCAAATAAGGTAAAGAGAATAAGTTTACTAATTACCCAACGAGGAGGTTTCAAATTCCCCCAATGAAGAAGAAGTCAATGAGGTAGAGGCAAGTAGTCAAGTTCAAAGGCACGATATTAAAGAAATACTACAATAAACATAGCATGAAGATGAGAGCATGGACAAAATTTCATGAACTAATCAATATAGACCCTCTTCCATAAATGATTCTTAGGATTTTATTCAAATTGAAGAGGTTCAAGAGAGAACCTCATCATAGATGGGAATGTGTGGGGGAGCAATAGTTTGATAGTTTATGCTATAGGTTTTTCTATGGTGTACAATGTGTAAAAGATGGAGGTTTATTAAACCATTTATTTGTATTTTTTTCAAATGAAAAAGAGTTTATGCTAGAGATGCTTTGGGAATATTTTGATAGTTTTTCTACATCAAATAAGGTAAAGAGAATAAGTTTACTAATTACACAATGAGGAGGTTGCAAATTCCCCCAAGGAAGGAGAATTCAATGAGGTAGAGGCAAGTAGTCAAGATCAAAGGTACGATATTAAAGAAACATTACAATAAACATAGCATGAAGATGAGAGCATGGAAAAAATTTCATGAACTAATCAATTTGGACCCTCTGCCATGATTGCTTCTTAGGATTTTATTCAAATTGAAGAGGCTCAAGAGAGAACCTCATCATAGATGGGAATGTGTGGGCGAGCAATAGTTTGATAGTTTATGCTATAGGTTTTGCTATGGTGTACAATGTGTAAAAGATGGAGGTTTATTAAGCCATTTATTTGTATGTTTTTCAAATGAAAAAGAGTTTATGGGTATGTGCAAGAAGATGAGGGTCACTTTAGATGCAATCCTAGTTTTTCAGAACTCGTTTCTGATACATAAAAACATAACGCATTTATGATACTTAGCACTTGGTATGGTAAAACCCGAGTTTGAAATGTCACTAGGCATGTAGGATAGGTAACCACAATGCGTACGCATTATAGAACTACAAAACGCGTACACGTTGTGTAGTTACAAAACGCGTACACGTTATGTAGTTACAAAACGCGTACGTGTTATGTAAATCTAAAATCAATTTAAAAACACAGTCCCAACCACCCGTGGCGCTCTTCACGCATCAAAAACGCGAATTTGAGGTTGGACGAGGACGGTTTGTGTGCCCTAGAGTATCGAAGGATCTCGATTTAGTTGGAGGGGAGGCAAATTCACCAGTGGATTGTCATCTAATCAGGTAATTCATTCACCCATACCATGTTTTTGTCATTTATTAAACTAAATTACCATTTTTTTATAGTTTAAAACAACCTAATTTTGTAATATTTATAAAATTGAGAATAACCCAATCTCTAATGAAATTCACATCTCCCTCAACCAAGATGAGTGAATAATTAAAATGAATCCCTTTTCAAAAACTCAAAAATTCCTAATCCAACCAAAAATTGAAAAAAATAGAACTCCTCCCTTTCTACAATGTATCCATCCACATGAAACCCAAATTTCCAACCCTCAAAGGCCATTTTCCATGATACTAATTAAATAATTTTCCTTGAAAATGGCCATAACAAGATGAAATGCATGCACAAGTGCGAATAGAAAAAATGCATAAAAAATTAGTAACTTGGTTTCTCAAAATTTCATCACAATCATTTGTCCATGAACATAATCAAAATTTCATCACAAGTGTATGTAGATATACATTGCCTCTTAGTTAAGCACCCTTGACTAAATGCCAAAACACATTAACAAAGCGCCTCTCAGGCCTGCCCTATCCACACCCTCGATCAATCTACTCAACGCTCAGGGACCGTCGATTCAACTCAAAGATTTCATATAGAAAATCACTATGTTTTTTATTTAATTTTCTGAACTTGCTATACAATGTAGAGATCGATTTTGCAGAGAGAAATTGTCTCTGTTTTGAGAAGTTGACATTGTTGTTATTGTCATTCTAGTCACAATCTCTAGTTGATTATTCAGCATCTTAATCATTGATAGTCATCTCAAGTACATATGTAATCATATTAGCAAGACAAACTCATACATATCCATTTCATTCCATGCCACTTTGTCCTCCCCTCCAACCACAAGGCATAATATGTTGAAATCAATAAATTTAATGTTAGCTTATGAAGTTGATGGAAATATTGTTTTCTGCAAGGGACGTAAAGTCCAAAACATGTCAGAATAACACTCCTAGATTCTAAGAAGTTTAAACCCAAGTTTGCATGAAAAGTCAGCAATGAGGGTTAAGAAGTGCCTTAACTTCTAGAAAGAAGTTGAATGAAACTTACTTTTTAATTGCTAAATGTTTAATTTTAAGTTATAAATGTATGTAAGTGAACGCCATTAAATTGCTTACTTGAGTTTGATTTAATACATTTTCAATTTTAAAAAGATGTCATTATATACCATGTATATGTTTCTAATGATTTTCGTATTGATGTTTTTATTGCAGTTGTGCCTATGGACACAAATGCCGAGATACTGATTGAGATTGCCCGCTTGAAGGGAATTAGTGCAGCTTTTAGTGGTGGTAACAGGATTCTCCGCTCGCTTGCATCAACCTTGGATGCAATTGTTGACACCATTTCAGAGTCCAGCAATGTACTATATGATATGACATCATATAGAAAAGAAAAAGACAAGAATATGCTGATGGGCTAGACTACAATGCAATAAAAAGTTGAAAATATCCAAAGAGCTCATATTTGCATTATTTAGGGACCCTCGGACGGGGGAAATCCCAAATGCAAACAGGAGTCATATCTCCATTGAGTGGTGCACGTTTCAACCATTTGTTGATAACTGGATGGACAGATGGTACATGGTTTTTGATATGCCACCACATAACAACAGGGAAATTCCCTTGTATTTCCTTTGAAAGATGTACATAGAGTTCGTGTTACATAAACACGTAAACTATTTTGTCATCTTGTAGTTTCAGGGGATCGGTGGGGGGATGCCCCAAAACCGACCCAATATGAGGCTTTGAGAACAGGATCGCCCTATTCCTGCACCTCGCAGGCAGTTGCCTGGGCCGGATGTGCCACCTGCAATCGTGTTATTCCACAGACACATGATGCATTTTTGAGTTTGGCACGGCTAGTTGTTCACCATGGCACTATGGTTCTGCATATGGGCGAGGAAGGGACATATGTCCCTGGTGTGGTACATACACCAGGTCGTCACCATGTAGGACCATCGTCTAGTGCAGGACCATCCACTAGTGCAAGACCATGCACTAGTGCAGGACCATCGGGACATCCCTAGCCTAGTATTGAGCCTCACGAGTGCACATCGTGTGGTCGTCCCTGCTATGGTCTTTCCTCAGATGTTTCCTTCAATGGGTTTTTGACTGAGGCATGTAGATGGTTAATTGTAATAAATTCTTCATTTATTTTCGTTTTTGTACACATATATATAGTTTGAGCTAATATATTAATTTTGTGAATTTGCAGTTGATGCTTTATGCTGGCAGCGATGCCCTAGAGTAAGATGTTCCAGACTCTACAGGGGGGCATGATGATACCCATTTAGTAGGCCCATCTTATATAGCACCCATTTCCGTATCTCACACAGAGGTAAACATTTTAAAATTTCAGTTTTTTAATATTTGTTAATTTCCACATACTTTACATTTTAGTTCACTAATGCTATCTACGGTCTAATATTTAGAATTATTAAACTTGCAGATGGAAGATCCTTCATTGTGGCAAGCTAAAGTGGAGGTAGAACCCATGGTCGTACCGTCCGAGGAAACATCTGGGCTCCAGGTAAACAATTAAAAATGTCATTTTTTAAATACATATTTGTTTTTTGAATCATGCATGTCTAACTACAGGAACACTTGCTGACTGTAGGCACCATCCAAGACATCTGGACCATTGCCTCTATTTGAATCTGCCACTAGGACATTCATGAACAAGGGTCGTGTGTATGTGAGGCGGCCTACTCCTAGCGAGACTCCAACTGCCCACGACCATGGGCTTACTCATACCATGGTAATGTATATCCTTCGATGATATTTGTTGTTTAACTTGAAATACAGTGCATAAATCATTTTTGTTAATGTTTGAACTGCATGTTTACTGCATCAGGAACTCGAGTTGTCTACTCAAAACCTCGCATCGATGGTTGATGCAGCAATCAGTGCTGCATCTGCAATGGCAACTGATCACACATAGGTATGTAACTATTTCAACATGATCTTGACATAATTTATTATTGTTGTCTATTGTTTATTCATGCATGTCTAACTATTTCAACATTTTGTGATTGTAGCTAGCACCAGCAGGATCAGTTCCTGGCCCCCTGGTTCGACCATCCTGGATGTTCAACCAACGGCTCCATCTGCTACACAAGTGACGCAATCCCCTTTGTCAATTGAGGTGAGATGTCCTTCAATGACCAAGTGTTTCATGCACTTTTTGTGCACAAGTTGATAATTGTTGAGCTAATGTATTAGTACATAGTTAGTTGAATTTAACAATTGATATTTAATTTGCAGGATCCAGAGACGCACACTGATCCTAGAGATGTGACTAGAGGATCAATGTCGGGAAAGAACAAGAGGAAGCTTGAGTTTTGATGTGTCTTATGGGATATATGTGCATTTGGATACATGTACATGTGGCTTGGATAGTTTTGGACACATGTGCTTTTGGATACTTTTGGATATATATGTGCTTTTCGATACATTCACTTTTGGAGACATGTAGATTGACTTCATTGTGCATGTACTTTTGGAGACATGTACATTGACTTCATTGGATACATGTACTTTTGGATAGTTTTGGATATATATGTACTTTCGGATACATGTACTTTTAGAGACATGTACTTTTGGAGACATGTACATTGCCATTTCACTTATAAATGAATGATACATTTCACTTTGTATTTGTTATTCGGTTTCCACGTGTTCTTGTGTCAATTTAATTTGTTGATTTGTGTCGATTATCTACTACTCATGAATGCGCTCTGTCAAAAGAACAAACTATTATATTTAAAGGTTTCAACGAACTCACTACATGCGTGCACTAATTGGTATCTAATTAAAATTTGTGATTTTGGATGATCATTAAAAGTTAAGTCAAAGTTCTTGCTCGTGTAATTTAATCAAACTAAGTGCAATACAATGTTTTTCAAGGTTTCAACGAACTCACTCATGCACACTAATTGGATAGGTCTAATTAAAATTTGTGAGTTTGGATGATTAAATTACAATTTAAGTCAATGTTCAAGTGTAGTTTAATAAAACTAAGTGCAATACATGCTACACATTTCATCAACACCCAATATTTGATTGTACAATTGGATTCAACACTACATATGAGTAACTACATACAAGTGCTCAAAGCAACATTGGTGAAAGGAACAAACGTTGCCTCGGAATTCAAGAAATAAAGTGCCTTCTATTGTTGGTTGGGAAGGATATGCTTGGATATCCTTATGGCTTGGAGGTCATCTTCATGTAGATAAGTACTCTTGTTGTCATGTCTCATTAAGGTTTTTTCATGTGGTAAAACCCTTCAGGGTTAGGGTTTGTTCATGGTTTCATTGTACTTGATTTCTAAACATATAATTATTCTAAGAAAGGTTGCTATGTTTTCTTCCCCATGAGGGTTTGCCGGGATAAAATGTTGTGTCTCTTGTGCATCGTTATTCTTAACTAGATCCTACATGTTAAATTCTTTATGTAAATGTTTTATGGTTAAATTTATGCATTGAACTAATGGTTATAATTGGTATAAAGCATTTATCTAGATTAAGTATAAAAAATTTAACATGGTATAAGAGGTGAGCTGTCAAGAAGGAAATTATACAAGCCTTAAAAAACATAAACCCTAGGAGGACTGAAAGTCACCAAGCGTCACAGACGGAAAGTCACCAAGTGTCCCTGAACAACATTTTTATGCGACTTGCAGCTTGACATAGCTCAAAAACCAGATGTCGGACCGACGAACCATCAACTCCGTTGGTCTCCTGGCATGCAATTACCTCTAGGGAGCCCTCTCCCTCGTCCTCTCATGGCCCAGTGGCTTCATTGTGCATTCATTTCGTAAACTAGGGTTTTGCTTAGTTTCATTGCATGCAATCTCGCATTGGTGGGTCAACTCTGCAAAACCCTCTCCCGAGCCAGTGTTGGAAATGTTCCCACGTCGGCATTTCCCATACACACTTGCAGGAGCTAATGGCATGCAATATTGCTGCTCTGTTTGCTTTTTGGCTCCCGGATCGAAAGTCACCAAGTGTCCCTGAACGACATTTTCATGCGACTTGCAACTCGACATAAATCGAAAACCGGAGGTCAGATCAACGAACCATCAACTCTGTTGGTCTCCTGGCGTGCAATTACGTCTAGGGGGGCCTCTCCCTTGTCTTCTCATGGCCCAGTGGTTCATTGTGCATTCATTTTGTAAACTAGGGTTTTGTTCAATTTCATTGCATGCAATCTCGTATTGGTGGGTCAACTCTGCAAAAACCTCCCCTGAGCCAGTGTTGGAAGTGTTCCCACGTCGGAATTTCCCATACACACTTACAGGAGCCAATGACACGCAATCTTGTTGCTCTGTTTTCTTTTTGGCTCCCGAACCGAAAGTCACCAAGTGTCCGTGAACAACATTTTCATGCGACTTGCAACTCGACATAATGCGGAAACCGAAGGTCGGATCGACGAACTGTTGACTCCGTTGGTCTCCTGGCGTACAATTACCTCTAGGGGGCCCTCTCCCTCGTCTTCTCATGGCCCAAAGGCTTCATTGTGCATTCATTTCGTAAACTAGGGTTTTGCTCGGTTTCATTGCATGCAATCTCGCATTGGTGGGTCAGCTCTGCAAAATCCTCCCCCGAGCCAGTGTTGGAAGTGTTCCCACATCACCATTGCCCATACACACTTGCTAGAGCCAAAGGCATGCAATCTTCCTGCTCCGTTTTCTTTTTGGCTCCTGGATCGAAAGTCACCAAGTGTCCCTGAATGACATTTTCATGCGACTTGCAACTTGACATAACTCGGAAACTAGAGGTCGGATCGATGAACTATTGACTCGGTTGGTCTCCTGGCATGTGATTACCTCTAGGGGGACTCTCCCTTGTCTTCTCATGGCCCAGTGGCTTCATTATGCATTCATTTTGTAAACTAGGTTTTTTCTCAGTTTCATTGCATTCAATCTCGCAATGGTGGGTCAACTCTGCAAAACCCTCCCTCGAGCCAGTGTTGGAAGTGTTCCCATGTTGGCATTGCCCATACACACTTGCAAGAGCCAACGACATGCAATATTGCTGCTCTATTTTCTATTTGGCTCCCGTACCAAAAGTCACATAGTGTCCAGGAACGACATTTTCATGCGACTTGCAACTCGACATAACTCGGAAACAGGAGGACAGATCGATGAACCGTAGACTCCATTGGTATCCTAGCGTGAGATTACCTCTAGGGGGCCCTCTCCCTCATCTTCTCATGGCCCAGTGGTTTCATTGTGCATTCATTTCATAAAATAGGGTTTTGCTCAGTTTCATTGCATTCAATCTCGCATTGGTGGGTCAACTCTGCAAAACCCTCCCCTGAGCCAGTGTTGGCAGTGTTCCCACATCGGAATTTCCCACACACACTTGTAGGAGCCAATGAAATGCAATCTTCTGCTCCGTTTGCTTTTTGGCTCCCGGACAGAAAGTCACAAAGTGTCCCTGAATGACATTTTCATGTGACTTCCAACTCGACATAACTCGGAAACCAGAGGTCGGACCGATGAACCATCGACTCTATTGGTCTCCTGGCATGCGATTACCTATATGGGGCGCTCTCCCTCGTCTTCTCATGGCCCAGTGGCTTCATTTTGCATTAATTTCGTAAACTAGGGTTTTTTCTTTTTTTTTCAAATATTGGATCCACTGCAGCAAAAGAAATGCATTCTCCTTTGTTAAAGCATGGGAAACAGCAGAAAGATTGGCATTCAGAGGAAATAGCTCTGGAATATCTACTACATCAAGGTGTCTTCAAAAAAATGAAACTAAATCATTAACTGAATACAGCAAAGCTCCTGCACAAGATGGTAGTGTAAGGTAACCTTCAGAAAGGGTTCAAAAGCACATGGTAGTCCAGGGATTCCTCGTGGATGCAGGCTAGAGAAAATTCAGAGAGCCTCGTACCCTAATGATTTTCCAACCTTCATCTACTAGGGGAATATTCTTGCAAAAACTGGTAAGCTCTTCGGGTTATGGAAGCATTTGATACACTAGCCAAATCTATGTTGTTGGAAGAACTTACATATTTCAACAAAGGAGCATTTTGCAGGTGACTTGAAAATCCCTTCCAATTTTCAGCAATAAAACAAAGAAGTTCAACGTACATATTTTCAGGAAAGCTTGTCAACCAATCAAACAATTGAATACATGGAGATAACCATGCCCAAAAAACTCAAGCTATCATAAAACTCTTGTTTATCAAGATAAGGATGGACTATGTGTACATTACAAGAATATAGATGAATGAAGTCACTTTGATGAACTTGTCCTCTCACTTTGAGGCTGCCAATATGATCTCAATTTACGAGAAGCTTCCACGTAGCAATAATTTATACTCTATATAAACTGAATATTATTACTTGTTTTAAAATTTGTTTCCCTCCCTTATCCCCATTTTGTAGATCTGTGCTGGCCATTGTTTGGCCATTTTTCGTTAGATTGTGTGAAAAAATATAGCATTTATTGTCCTCAACCTAGATCATTTTACCTCTTCCTAGTTCAAAGGTGCTCATGCTCCTCTGTTTAGAATCACATGCTCCTCTGTTTAATCATTCATGTCATGTCCAATTGAATTTTAATGGAGTCCAGGTTCCCATGCTCCCGTCAAATTAGTCCCATCATTGAATGAAATGAAGCTAGCTAAGGTTTTGAATTTAAATCATTCATGTCATGTCCAATTGAATTTAAATGGAGTTAGTGAAGCTATCTAATGCAATAGTTGCCAATTAATCTACGAAACTAGGGTTTTGCTTAGTGAGGGAGTGTGCAATTTTTGCACACGAGGGTAAACTTTGCAAAATTGTCCACTGGGCACTTACGGCTAGCATTCCCAGCCGGAACATCCCTAAACACACTTGCAGGACTCCCCGGAACCAGGTTTTCCTGCACGGTTGGAATTCTATGCCCCCAACAGGTATCCAGCAGGTGTCCCTGAAGGCCTTTTGGATGTGAGACGGAACGAGCCATAGAATGACGATTGTGGCTCCAATCGACGAACCGTCAACTCCATTGGATTCAGGACATCCAGATAGTGCTAGGAGTGCCCCTTTCCTTCAATCCTATGGCCTAGGTGTCACCTTGTAGGTCCATCTTGGAAACTAGGGTTTTGCTCAGTGAGGGAGTGTGCAATTTTTGCACACGGGGGTCAACTTTGCAAAATTCTCCATCGGGAACTTACAGCTAGCGTTCCCAATCAGAACCTCGCTAGACACACTTGCAGGAATCCTTGGAACCAAGTTTTACAACACGGTTGGAATTCTATGCCCCCAGCAGGTATCTAGCAGGTGTCCTTGAAGGCCTTTTGGATGCGAGAAGGAACAAGCCATAGAATTACGACCATGGCTTCGATCGATGAACCGTCGAATCCGTTGGATTGAGGACATCCGGATAGTGCTAGGGGTGCCCCTCTCCTCCACTCCCATGGCCCAGGTGTCACCTTGTAGGTCCATCTTGGAAACTAGGGTTTTGCTCAGTGAGGGAGTGTGCAATTTTTGCACATGGGGGTCAACTTTGCAAAATCCTCCATCGGGCACTTACGGCCAACGTTGATGAGGAACCTAGAGGTGACAATGAAGATGAATATTTTGATGATGATGATGATGGTGATGATGAAGATGTTGATGATGATGGTGATGGTGATGAAGATGATGATGAAGATGATGAGGATGAAGAAGATGATGATGATGGAGATTTTGATGAGGAAGGGGGAGATGACAATGATGATGGAGATGTTGATGAGGAAGGGGGAGATGACAATGATGATGAAGATGTTGATGATGATGATGATTAGGGAGATGATGAAAATGTTGATGATGATGGTGATGGTGATGGTGCTGAAGAAGAAGATGATGATGATGATGATGATGATGAAGATGATGATGATGGAGATGTTGATGATGAACCTAGAAATGACAATGATATTGGAGGAAGTATCTAAAGGGTACATAGGGTTTAGTGGTAGGGTTTGGTTGAGGGTTAGGGTTCGAGTTATAAAAGGAAATTGAATTAGGTCATTTCTCTAATGTACATTTGATATTAATGGTATGGCTTGGTCTAAGGTGGTGCTCTCAAATAGCTAATTCATTACGAAATATTTAAGAAGACATGAACTAAATTTAATATAAGTGTATTGTTAAATATAGTGAGCATTGAGCATGGGAAACCAAATCTATGAATATGTGTATTGTTAAATATTAATTTTGTTGGGTGAAGCCAATTACCAACATAATCAACATAATATAATCTTAGGGTTTATTGATCACATGTAAAAAATGGCATATTCATAAACTTGACATACAAGAGAACTTTTGGCATATTTATAAACAACGTAAACATAAATTTGGCATATCAAGAACACAAAATTGACATGTTCATAAACAACATACATGAGAAAATTGAGCATATATCAATATTCAATTACAAATAGTGTAAATAGTATAGTATTAAAAGTATGTAACATACCTCATCATGCTAGATCCCACCTATTATCATACAACCAAGCCCTCTGGATCATCTCTTATACTGATGGTCTCCATTAGTTTCTTGTGCTCTGTTTTCGGTAAGAAGTAGCATGCCTTCAATGTATTTCGGCTGGGCATTGTTCATACCTGGAGGTTTGTACCAATGATTAAGTTGGTAAAGTGATACACACTAGCACATGGTTTGTAATCCCTGTAAACATATCAACCCTTCTTTCTTGCATTGTTGTCCTTTGTCAAGTATTCACCTTTAACAACCATAGACCCGGTTGGGTAGTGGTTGTTTTCATCGTCAGTCATGGACATAATGAGGGTTTTATTTCCATCTATATAGTGTGCCAACCAATAATCACCACCCCATTCACTATCTCTTGAGGCAACCACTGCATATATGTGCCCTGCATAATATGATTGTAGGTATATGATCAAAATATTTTTTGTTCGATACAAGGCCATTAATGTGCATTTGAAGACTACGTAAATAAACAAAAAAATGTTAAGGAAATGCATCATACCAGGTTGTACAAGGTCTGAGACATGATCAAAATCTGCAGAAATAGATGATTGGTATTCTTCCAACGGATTTAAATCAACATCTGCACACTGATCAAGTGGAAGTGATATGCGATCCCATCCATCAACCCAATCCGATGATTCATAGCCATCCCAGTCACCATCACAACAAGGCGGGCAAAAAAAAGCGAGTTTTCTAGTCCAAATTTCAAATACTGGGTTATCAAAGCTTTGAACCGAATGAAAGCCATGAGACCCAGGAACAGTCTTGCATTCCCATGCATGTGAATGATCTATGTCTACCACCTCCCAAAAAAATCTCTCCACATGTCTCTTTCTTGTGGATTCTACTCGCCTATTTGATTCCTCTCCCATTATTGACGTGCATCACCTAACTATAGATTGATCATTTTGAATAGTAAATCCTGTAGATACTTTCAATTCCTCTCTTCGTAGGGCTATTTTGACACATGCTCTGGCTCCATCATGCTCTCCTTTACCATGCCCAGTCTCAAAATAGTTCCACATATGTGGCACTTTGTAGTTTTTATGCAATGAACACAACCATTGAAATATGCGTGCATTTTTGAACTGACCAGCACGTCGATCAGACCAAATCTAGTGTCGATCCATTTGTATGTTCCTTCCCTTCAAGTGATCATAGAACATGATGAAGCAATGACGTACATAGTGGAAGTCGTGGCACCTATCATCACTTATGTAGAAGTGATATTCCTTCATAATTTCTCTTTGCTCTTCAATTCTATTTGGGCCATGACTATATGTGATATGGACCATCAAGGAAACCTACTCAGAGTGATAATATTGACTTTGGATCTCATTTTGAGGTTGCAGAGTGTAGTTCTCGGCAAAATCAACAACTAAAAGTATAATACCATGGGGAAATGTATCTCTGCATATTCTAAACTGTTCATCTTGCCATCGTGCCAAGTGGACATGATGAACATAATCATGTGTCTTTTCAGTAAATTCCTTGAGGAAGTCACTAACTTGTACCTGGTGACACAAAATGATCTCAATGTGAGTTTTTTTGTAAGCAAGGATTGAAATGTAACTGTTCAAAAATAATTTTATAGATAATAAATTCATACCTAAGATGTCACCAGTTGTATTTTTTTGCTTTATTTCCCTGGGACTATTTCATAGCTGATATATTTGAAACTTTTCATGTCTACAACCATTTTCCCAAATTCATTGTCTCCACTCTCGTGCATACATTGGCTCAATAATGCCATTCCAGCACAGTTGCGGCATGTTCCATCCAAACAATATTTTGCATAGTATGTTTACCCCTCAGGCCTATTGCACATGATGCTATGAATGAATTCTCTTGATGAAGTCGTTGGTATTGTCAGGGAGCAATCCTACACATGGTTAGTATGCAACACATGATGAATGTACAAAAATGTTTCATAGTAATATTCGTATTCTACATGGTATCTACAACAACAGGTGTTACGAAGAGTATTTATTCTAACATACCATGGCTTACATTTCTCAAAAGATCTTTGCCCCAACTTCAATTGTCTATGTTCATTCCTAAATTTATTGTATAGTTATGTCTATGTTATATGAAGAAGATGCTTAGTATGTGGTTCACGATCCTTTGAACCCCTTCTCAATTTTAGTACATCCTTTCAGTTTGAAGAAGGCCTTGTGTGATCATGCCAAAAACTCTGCACTAGTCCCTTTACTGCATCAACTAGCTTCATGTCACGACGTGGCAATCGACCAATAAAGGCCCAAAAAATTGTCTAATCGGTTGTGTCAAGATGTTCTCTTCTAATAGAATACCTACATAGGGATTTTACATTCAAATTAACTAGTTCAGATGTAGGCCTGAGAATACGAAGGACCCTGGTGTTCTTATTTGCAATTGCTTGTGACAACACACGACGAGCCGCATTGCGGTCCTTTGAATGTGTGTTCTTACCAATTTTACCAAATGCATCTACTAAGCTTTTAACTATATGAGAACTTGGTTAAGAATTCTTTATCATCTTTATCCCTAACTTTTTCCTAACAACATTCATGCTCATATATTTTAACAATGATAAAAATAATCTACATTTATCTCCATCACATTTAGAAACCAAATATTTATCAAGTATCTGTTGAGTTTGATAACCAATACTACATTTAGATAGCGTACCTTCAATGGAATTGATGAGACTTTCATCAACTTGTATACGCTTCAAAGTTCTTCAACGTGTGATTGCTAATGGAGGTAAGGGGGTTGGAATTCTACCATGTAGCGCATCACCAAGACGCTCTGGAGTTTCAGTAGTATATTGGTGTCCTTCATTCTCATCTTGGTAGTTGGATGGTGGAAGTCCAACATCCTCATCGATGGTTTGGATAACATTTTCTTCTTCAACAGTAGGCAACATGTCCAACGCCTCTCTAACTTCATCACTTGTATAACCACATCTGGATAACAAATTTTGTGTTCGTTCATGAGCTTCATCTTGAGATGGTAACTTATCACTTTGACTTGAAGTGGGAATTGAAACATCCCCTAATGATCACCTACGTTTTGCTTCTTGATTACTTCCATGGGGTGCTTGTTCAACAACTATTGTGGAAATTGAAGGTCCCTCTTGTTGTGGATTAATAGGATGAACCGTGGTATCCTCTACAATTGCATTTGCATTAGTTTCCAAAGAAAGCCTCTGATTCATCATGTGTATTCTTTTCTTTTCTTTCTCTTCTTCAATGACTTCTTGAGGCCTCTTCTTCCTTGCTGATTTTCTTCCTCAATTACGTGGATTCCCCATCACCACAATGATCAATTCAATATAGTTTTTTTTTTTTTGATCCTCAATTACAAGCTTTCAAACCTTTAGTGCTTTCTAGAACTATAGATCCTTCAAGGTGCTTCAATCTTTCTTCTCAAATGTTCATCTTTCCCATCAAAACAATTATGAATGAGAAAATTTACCTTTGGTGCTCTTCAATAATAAGCAAATGAAAGTTAAATCATAAATTGTTTGGGCTCTTTGATTCTCTTGTACAATTGTGTATATCCATGATCACCATGAAATGGTCTTGAAGCTTGATATCTTATCTTGTGTGCTCCTCAAATATAGGCAAAATGAATCTTTCAAAGACCTTATCTTTGGTGTTATTCAATTGGAGATTCTTCAAGCTTGCTGATTATCTTCTTCAAATATGGCCATATAACCCAACACCACACTGAGCA